>JBBBDQ010001176.1:1727500-1742500 GCA_037127315.1 Ascarosepion bandense | reverse complement strand
ATAAGAATAGTAGTTTATAAGGATATGAAGGATAGGTTGTGATTGCTCTTGGAATTGAATAGGCGCAGGTTATAGTGATCGGGAAGCATTCTCTTGGGAGTTTGTTTTACAAAGTAATAGTCGTTAGGAAGAATCTCTCAGAATGAACTGTCTTTATCATAGCAATCCAATATCAAAAAATGAGACTGGTTTGGTGCGTGGTGGATTTAGCTGTGAAGGTCTAAACTAGTGGAGCAAAGGAATGTAACTTGTTTGAACATTTTCCATGGAAATAATAGAGTAACAATGATACATCTACAGAAAAGTCTGGTTTCCATCTGTGAGGAAATTCTCTCATTTTCTTTTTTGTTGTTGTTGACAAAAACAGATGTTTAGCCAAATTTTTGGGCATGAAGATTTGTATAAGATTTGATGATTTAGTAAATTTTGAAATCTAAAAGAATTCTTGTGAAATACTTTTATTTTTATCTTTGAATAAAATTTGAATCAATATTTTTCTAGATTCTCTAAGGCAGGGGTTTTTAAACTTTTTGACTTACGGGCCCCTTTATTAAAAATTTATTCATGGGTGACACTTGCGCCCTGAAAAAAAAAAAGTAAATTTGAACATTAAGTATTTGCATGTGTAAAATAATTTTTGGTATAAATAACGTTGACATGCAATGGGCAGTAGTGCAAGCTTTTGTCATTTTATAACATTAATAAATAAAATTTAATTTTTTTTTTTAAATTTATACTTTGAATTTCACATGATGAGTTAATTCACGGACCCCCTATCTTATTCTTGCGGACCCCCTGTGATCGGCGGACCACAGTTTGAAAACCCCTGCTCTAAGAAAACCATTTTTCACCTTGTCAGATCATCACATTCGAACCAGCTTTTCTGTCGTATACTTTTTCATTTAAAGATGTTGCTATTAATTGTCTTTTTCTGTATTTTATGTGATTCTTTTTAAATTTGTAAGGTGTACGTAGAGTGTGATATATGGTAAACTGTCATCAAAAGAAAATTAAGATTTATTAATGTATTTCTTCTGAGAACACCTTTTCATTTTTAGTTTTTCACTTTTTTTTTCTCCTTTCGGCTGCAAAAAGGAAGTTAAAAATATCTTCTGATTGGCTGGTTGACAATCTATCTATGGGAACAATCCTGCTTAATGAAGTCTTTGGTATCTAGCCTTTGACAAAATCATACACGTTTAATGGCAAACATAACTGACACGAGTAGACATTTGGTAGTTTTGAGACATTTCTAGAGTGATATGTACTATATCTAGTCTGAGAGCAGACAGTCTGGAGATATCAGAACTGGTTTAACATTGTCCTAATTCTAAGCCTTTTTCAAGTTATGAACATTTCCCAAGTAATAAGGCCTATATCTAGTTTGAAAGTAGACAGTCTCTGGATATCGGAGCTGGTTTAACTTTCTCCTAACTCCAAGTATTCATCAATTCATGATCATTTGAAGTTGATTAAAAGCTACATATGTTTAAACATTTAACAGAGGTTATCAACCGTTTTTGTGTCATTGTAATTTATAAATGCTTGTTACTTGTTTGTAAACTGACTTTATGATGAAACAAAAAAAAAATATCAAAGGGAGGTAATCATTTAAACTAAAAAAATTGAAACAAAAACCTTCTTCGAGGATTTCTCTTGTCTGTCATTACTCTCAAATCTCCTTTTTTTCTCTCTTTCTATCTCTCGCACGTTTTTCTCCCTCTCTCTCTATATCTCTGTTTCTACATCTCTCTCTCTCTCTCTCTATATATATATATATCTATATATATCTATCTATCTATCTATATATATATATATATATATATATATATATATATATATATATATATATCTATATATATCTATATATCTCATATATATATCTATATCTCTCATATATATATCACTCTCTCTCTCTCTATATATATATATATCTCTCTATATATATAGATATATAGATAGATATATATAGATATATAGATATATATAGATATATATATATATATATATCAACAAAATCACTGACTCCTATTTTCAGTCGAGCTTGACAGCTTTTCTGCCTTATTATAATTTATCTCTTTCCTCAGTCTTCCACAATATCTTTCTATAAAAGAAAATAATCTGTCATGGCTTCTTCTTCCCCAAGACTATGTAAGTGACATTCTATTTTCTCTTCCCTCCTTCAAACAAAAGACCCTCCCCACCATCCTAAGAGATCATTTCCGACATCAGTTTTGTGTCCAAGTTAGCAACTTGCCCTCACTTTTCATTGTTGCAATTTAATATCTATCTCCTTCATGTTCAGCCCTCACTTCATCTGCAAAGACCACGTCATGAATCAAAAAAAAAGCTGTGGCATATTTTTTTTTGTTTTAAGAAGAATCGAGTTTTCACTCATTTGATTTTTTTTTTTTTTTTTTTTTTTTTTTTCAGATCATTTGGTAAAAAAAATTCTATTAAATGATTATAATTTACTGCTAAATAACATAATTCTCTTGAATTAATTATAAATTTTTAGTTTTCATACTTAAAGTTCAGTAATAAATAAATATTGAGTGATACGCTGCTAGAGAAAAACATTCAAACCAAATAATATACAAAGTTTTTCATCTCTTGTTATATTTAAGAAATAGTTGTTGTTCAACGTTACAAATGGTTCTCAAAAACGAAATTAGTTTTGACTCAATCCAATAAAAATATTCCTTTTTGACACTGACAACATCCAGTCAGTTAATTACCATACATGATATGTGCTTGGGCAATCATGTCTCATTTGAGACATCACTGACTAGGCAGAAGATATACTGAAGACTGGTTGCCAATCAAGGCTATAGAATCCAATCTGTCCTGATATTTAATCCATAGCTAGGTGTCTTTGACAAAATCCAATAAAGAATATGTAATGGGATCGATCACAACTTGGCAGCTCGGATACAGTTACTTTCTCACCGGTGCAATGTTGGCTTCCTTCTGTCTTTTCTTATAAATACTTTCATGGCTTCTGCTCAGATGAACTTAGCTCACTGGTACCCACTATATATAAATTCATTCAAGCCACAATATTAGCATTTAGGTCCCAACCTTTTACTGTAAAACCAATAAATTGTAAATGCAAATTTTATTCCAGCAGCTTCTTTTCTTGCACTTCCCGCCTGTGGAATTCCTTCATTTACTTGCTTCCCCGACAGCTACAATCTCCAAGAATTTAAATGTAAAGTCAATAGTCATCTCCTATCTCACTAACTTGCATCCTCTCTCTCATGCTCCTTTCTCCGTTCACTCTACTCTCATCAGTATTCTTATCCTTCTCTTACCCACTTCCTGACACCCACTGTAATTTGTCACACTTTCTCATAACTTTCCTCCTATGTAATCCCCTGCTCAATAGTGGCAGTAAAATGCCATGGTTGGGGCGACACGATTATTAAAAAAAATGTCAAGCCTTTTTCGCTAGACATGCATGTGTTGATAAACACATCAACAGCAGTAACCCCTTTTTAGCTTTTGGGTATGCGTAAAAAGAACAACCTGGAAGCTTACATGCATGTTGTGAATTCCAAGAAGCTAGCTCTCTTTCACTTCAGGGCAGAGATGGAGATAGATGCTAAAATTAGTGACCCATGCACATAACACAGACAATATACCTCCTTCGTCCTCTTAGCTCACCAATAAAGCAAATTCAATTGTTCTTTCATTAAGAAACTTTTTCACATAACATTTTTTACATTTATACTTTATTTCAGGATTTATCCTCAAAACTTTTTCAACATGCAAATATTTCTTGTAGAATGACAAAAACGTACCCACAAAAAGACATGGTACCCAAAGGACATTTTTCCCATGACACTGCCTTTTTTTTAACTACCTTCGCTCCTCAGAAATATTTGTTTTCAAATAGCCATGATTAGAATTGTAGTAAATCTATATATATATAAAATGCAAGATGTTTGTGTCTGTCTGTCTGTCTGTCTGTATGTATGTCCTTTATACAAATCCACAATTTTTATCCGAATTCTCACTAAAAATTCACACAAATATTCTTTAGGCTTCCCGTCAGATAATGGGCTACTTATTTTTTTCAGTTCTCCCCCCACTAGATATAGGAAATTGATACCCCGATATTCCATCAGGTCTGATCAAGATCAGGATTTCAGTCCCTTTTATCGTGGTTCTTGATGCAGAATTTGCTCTAACTTGGTAAAAGTATAGTTTTTAGTCTCAAACATTAGTAGATCTCAGACGACTCATTTTCCCCAATATCGGAAATCGATACCCCCGATATTTTATTGAATCCGATCAAAATCCAATATTCAGCCATCAAGATGGCTCATTTTCTCCAATTTTACTCCCGATGAGTATAAGTTTTTATGGACTTACTTAGGTTAGTTTATCCTTGGATGACTTATTTGACTCCGATTTTGGAAATTGATACCCCGATATCGGGTGTGATGAAAATCAGGTTTTCAACCTTTTATTTTGGTTTTTGCTTCGGGTTTTGCTCTAAGTAGGTATAATTGTAGTTCTTAATCTCAGCCATCATACCATTTACTCAGAGGACTTATTTAGCCTTCAAAATTCAGTTTGCGTCAGAAAACTTATTTGATATTGATACCGGAAATCAGAATTTTACTTACATCCATTCATTTTTCTTTCAATCTATGATTTTTGATTTGGAAACAACTATTGCGTTTTAGTCTTTCATGCCAACGTCCGAAGTGTTTGAGTTCCAGGACCATGGATTAGTCTTTTAGAGCTTTCAGTACATCCGAGCAATGCCAGGCTATACTGCTAGTATATAATTAAAGTGAATTTATGAGTATTTTTTTGTTCTTTAGAATTTACAACAAAAAAATCAAACATTGTTTATTAAATTATTAATTAACTAGAATAACTGCATATTTAAAATATTCTAAAAAAACTAATACAATTGGAACTAATGCAATGTTATATTTATCATTTACCAATTTATAAAGAAATAAATATGAAAAAAAATTCATTCATAATGTCATAAACATTAACTAAATTATGGAAATATGTGAACCAACTAGAGAGTGACATGGGTAAATTGCTGCCATTTTATATTTTTAATTCCGTGCAAGTATAGTAGGGTCAGTTGGGCACTCTGTGAAAAAAGAGCACTATGATGCAAATAACTTTACTAGAAATTTGGAAAGGACATGTTGTACTGCTTGGTATTCAAACTAGAAGCTCCAATACAAACATTTTAGTGTTTGGGTGTCAATCTGATGACAGTGCAAAGGATTCAAAAAGTTAGACAAGCCTAATGGTGACTACGAAAGTTTTTTGAGGCATCACTAGTAATTGGGACGTTATGCCTCCATTCATCTTCCTACACGGCCTCAGAGGTGCTTTGAGGAGTTAGTGCTGCGTGGGGCCAAGAAGTTGACTACTGGAAGACCTATATCTGGCAACAAGACTCTGCACCATGCTACACAAGGAGATCTCAGTCATGGCTCTCAGACAATTTCTACAACCACATTACTCCTTACATCTCTCCAGACTGCAACCCCCTAGATTATGTGTAGGGTACAATTGAGCAAGAGACCCATAAACCTCCTTGTAGCACCAAAGATGGTCAGAAGGCATGGAATATGACAGCATTCACTAACTATCCAGAAGAGATGCAGAAAATTCTGATGTCATTTGGGGACTGTTTGAAATACGTACTACACATGAAATTGTAGAATATCTAAAAAAAATTTTTAAATTATATTACTCTGTTAAATTAAATAAATTTAACTTTGAGTTCTTTTGAGTTTGTCTCTTTTGAAATTTACCGGACTTATATACCAAGTATTCTACGTTTATATATATATATATATATATATATATATATATATGCTTGAATTGCCTGTAGCTAAATCTAAACCTTATTCTCTGCATTATTTTACCAGCAGTTCAGTATATTTTTGGTTTCTTTTTTTTCTTTCGTGTGCTTTTGTGTGCATGCATAATCTTTGGAAGCATTTTGTTCTGTGCACTGAACTGCCTTTTCTTTCAACTTTGATCTTTCTTTATGTATTTGTCATGAATCAATTCTAAACTAAGCAAATGGCTCACAAGCTTCCCCCTCACTTCTTTTTTTTTTTTTCATTTAACCAAATATGGAAACGAATTATTCTTTCTCACTCGCTTTCACTGAATGTTATTTTTTGCCTCAATTCTTCTATTCTACCTGATCTCCTTCTCTACCTGGGAACCTGGACAATCAGGCATTCCCTTCAGATTCAGTTATTTCCAGATATATTTTATAAGTAGGTGTACATACTACACACACACAAACGTACACACACATATATATATATATATATATATATATATATATATATATATATTCCATTTGTAAACAAGTTCTTACGTGACCTAGGTTTCTACTATGAAAATCATCTGAAGACACCACTCATGGTAGAAACCTGGGTCATGTAATAACTCATTTACAAATGGTAAATATTCAAAAGTTCTACAATATAATTGTATTGAACAATTTTTAATTCAAATGTGCACTGGTCTTATTTTATTATGACCAAAAACTAAGTAATTAAACAATCAATATATATATATATATATATATATATAAAGAGAAAAGGAGAAGTAATCACAATATTCAACGCTTGTGCTCATGCACATCTGTGTGTATGTATGTGTGTGTGTGTGTATATATATATATATATATATATATATAGGCACATGGCCGAGTGGTTAGTGGTGATTTTCTTGATCTCATTCATTTCGAGGAGGCAATTCCAGTGTGTGGCACCTTTTAGAAAGTGGATGAAAACCATACTATTCGTTGATGCAAGATTTGTGAATAAAATTTGGTAGATGGCTCTCTTTGAGGTGCTGTTGATGGGTGTGCTAGCTGGAAGTCGCAAATCATCATATCCTTGTTCAGGCTGTTGTTCCACGGGCTCTTTTCCAGAAACTGTAACTAAGGTCCGCTCTGCATAGCTGCAGTATAAACCACAGGTGGGTTCAGTGGGTGTTGAATAACCACTAATGCAAACTTTTCCGAGTGTTTGGGTGTAGAGGATATGGAAAGAGTCGGATAATTCTGATGATAATTACAAAGATATGCCAGAATAGGAAACTCAAACTTTGATCGTTCAGATAAAGAAAGAACTCTCAAACTTGTTAGTTGCCTATATATGTGTGTGTGTCTGTCTGTTTGTCGAGATTATATATATATATATAGTCATCCGCTGACAGATCTGTTTCGCTGTATCACAGCTCATCAGTACGGTTAGACTCCGATTGCTTTTTAACCCAGGATTGAAACCCGACTGAATTGGCGTCAGTCGGTGATTCTACCTCTGGGCTATGGGCGTTCGGTGGAAGAAGGCAGACCTTTTAGCACATATATTATCATTATATGCGCCCAATAGCTAGAGTGCTCTAATTCATTTTGCCGAATGAACGTTGCGTACATGCCAGAGTAGCTACTGTGCAAAAGTATTAGGACAATAACTATTTTATCTTTTATGAGGCATCAAAATGTAGTTTAAAATCATCCCTGTCCTGACACTTTTGTACACTATGAAATTCAAATACAGGGTGAAAAGCCAAGTAAATTGCAAATAAATATTGATTATTTAAAGCTAGGTGTAAAAGAAATGTATTAAAAAGAAGTTATATTTAATTTTTCCTGTTTTCTATTGAACAAGTTATTTTGAAACTACTCTGTTGTACATTTATGGGATATTTTGGAGAAAAAAATTGATAAGTCTAATGTTACTTTGCAAGACACACTTTGGGAACAAATACAAGCTGCTTGGCAGGAGATACCATTAGATACATTGAAGAAGCTTGAGATGTCAATGCCTGACAGAATGAAGGCTGTGATCAAAGCAAAAGGCTATTATACTAAACATTAAATTTATTTTATAACAAGCATTTTTTCTTGTTAAAGTTTAGTAAATCAAATAAAATTACTTTAATTAAATTGTTTATTTTCTGTCAATATGCCTCATAAAAGATAAAATAGTTCTTGTCTCATACTTTTGCACAGTACTATTATTTATACATACATACACACACATTATATATATACATATATATATATATATATATATATATATATATATATATATTAGTCATCAGCAGACAGATCTGTTTTGCTGTATCACACTTCATCAGTACAGTTAGACAGCTGATTGCTTTTTACCCAGGATTGAAACCCGACCGAATTGGCGTCAGTCGGTGATTCTACCTCTGAGCTATGGGCGTTCGGTAGAAGGAGGCAGACTTTTTAAGGCAGACTTTTTAGCATGTATATTATCATTATACATGCCCAATAGCTGAGAGTGTTCTAATTCATTGCTGAATGAACGATGCATATATGCTAGAGTAGCTACTGTTTTTCAAAGTCTACCATTCAGGGAATAAAGTTGCTATACACTTAATTATAGTATCAAATTAATTAGTCAGCAGTCTAGTAATTTATTATTAAAATGATTCTGGTTAATTACGATTAATAACAATAAAATGCTATGATAAACAATAGTAACTTAATTACTGATAATGTTTGATCTGCAAGCCACCTGCTTTCAATGCATTGCCTACAATGTGAGATAAGGCTTTGACAAATGGCACGTCACAAATGCTTGTGAGGGCTTAAGTGGGCAAAAATTGTAAACCAACTTTTGATGATTTATAAACTATAGATGGGAACCAGTTTCTGTATCATGTTTTGTTTTTTCTGATAAGTTTTTCCATCTCTCTCATATATATAAAAAGGCAATCTGTGAGTCTGTATGTGACTGTTCCCTATGCACGCCTACATTTTTTAAGCTACCCCATTCAAACTTTCCAGGGACACGTATCTACAGGGAAGCCAGGTCAACAAATACTTTTTGAGTTTGAAGTTCAGCAATTTTTCCTTTCGCACTTTTTGGCCAATGGAGTTGATTGTAAATGATTTACATTTGCTACGTAAAACATCTAAGATCTAAGATGGTTGTTAAAATACGTCACAGAAATCAAATCACACGTGTCAAACACGATTAAAAAAATGTTTTTTCAAACAAAAACAAAATATGTAAAACAAATGTGCCAATGGTTAATTTAATTAAGTCTTTTTTCGGATTTAAAATTTCATAAAATAAAATTTTTAAAAAAAGCTTTTTTTCTTTTTTTTTTTTTTTTTTGCTAAATATTTCATGCAGGAAATCTACTGTCTGTAATTTGTGTGGCATTAATGTAACTTTTTCCTCTAAAATTAAGTGTCTACATTTTAAAATATTCAAACATTTCAGAGCTGAGATCGTAATAGTTTTTATATTTCTAATTTCAGTAAAACAAAATAATCTTTTTTTATGTTAAATTCATTTAGTCAACAAAAAATGTAAATATTTTGCCCAGTAATTTTGAAACAAAAGCAATGCTGTTTACAATGTCACACAAAACATCAAATCATGTTTACGCAAAACAAGAGAAAATAGATTTTTTTTAATTGGCATCTTCTCCTACTACTAAAATGTTCTGAGTTGCACAAGCAACACCAGGCTATGATGCTAGTATATATATATATATATATATATATATATAATGCTGTAGCAGCAATAGAATAAAATGATTTACTTATTTGTAAATGCCAGTAACCAAAAGTGACATTAGTTTTAGACTTTGTGACAGTGCAGAGGAATAAATGAAATATTAAAGGAATCCACACACAGACAATAAGGATTGTACCCGTTTATCTACAATACTTTTCCTACAACTACTTAACTTCATACCTAAATAGTTTGGTTTGGTCTGGGCTATTTAATGTCTACAAGATTTTTACAATAGATTTGTTGAAATAGAATATGTATTCTTTGTTAAAAAATAAGTTTGTAAATCAGCTTTCTTTGATGTATTTTTGTAAAGAGGTTTTTGTTGAGTCAAATGAATTGCTGGTAAGCATTTTTTAAAAAAATATATCTCGGATAAAATATATATTTTTTTTTTCTTCAAAAATGTATTCATGGAATTTTTACTATAAGAGTCTGTTTTTATACTTTCATGGGGTTTTGACCCCAGTTTAGAGATTAGTTATTTGCCCATAGCTGGGACCCTAACAGGTACTACCACTCTGGGTTAGGGTGGACCTGGTAACAGCAATTAAGAGGTGGTTCCATGCTCCTCACAACCTCTCGATCAGAGGCCTTGCTGCCGGATGCAGTTTATTAGATCCAGGACCAGCCTAAGTAGTAAATGAATGTGCACAAAGTTTGTCTGTAAGTTTAACAGGCTTTTCAATCGTACGATTAAGTTGAAGTAGTCTGAGAGTATTATATATCACATGATTGAGCACCTGATTTAAAACTTTATTTTTCTCCTTGCTCGCTCTACAATCAAGTGAGCTTACATGATCCTTTCTACTGCCCCAAGTATTTTAAAAAAGAGGTCATCATATCATGTAAAGATCTTTAAATAGAACACCAAAGAACTTTTATTCAAGGTAGATTGTGTGTAGGTGGAAACCAGTAGATGATGTAATTTCCCTAATCAAGCACAAAGAAACTATGCGGCCCACACAGACACAAGGGTAAACATTGCTCAAGTCAAGGATATGTGGGTGTGTCTTGTTTTCTTCGTTGATGTGCGTGTGTGATCATGACTCTCCACAACTTCCTATTCTTTTTATCTCTGTCTTCTTGCTATCCCATCCAGTTTTTGTTTGATTATCCATTTAAACAGCTAATTAAGTAGATTACTCATTGTTTCTCTCTGTCCCTGCAGGAAATGATCATGGCTCTCCACAACTTCCTTTCTTTTGTAGCTCTCATGTTTATCTCTTTATCATTCTTCTCAGACTCATTTTGCCATCCGCTTACACATCTCATGAAATAGGTTGCTTGCTGTTTCCATGTACTCTTTCATGAAATGAACAATTATGGCTCTCCACAACTTCCTATCATTTGTAACTGTAAAGGACAGGAAATTTTGAAGAGACACGATTGCCTACATTCTGATAAAGAACCCAAAAATTTTTTGAGGCTTGGTAAGATGCTAGACTCTAAAGTTTACCCCATCATGATAGATGGGTTTTCTTTTAAGGGGGCACCTTGTCTTGAACATCTATTAAGGTTCTAGCTGTTTCCACACCTCATCCTTTTCAATTCTAGTCAAAGAACACAAAATAAATGCAATAAAAGCCAGAAAGATTCAATTGTATAAAAACATTTTTAATAAATTTATTTTGTTCTAAAAGAACTGACATTTTCATCCACATTTTAGGCATTGAATGTACTGACTATTTTGGGACAGAGGTCATACGATTTATTTAGAAACACCTCTGTTCCATAATAGTGCCATTTACATACCTGTTTTATTCATGCATTGAATGTACCAACTATTTTGGGACAGAGGTAGTTTGAAGTTAAACATTAAAATGATTTGAACATTTTGTGGTATTGGTAGAATTATGCTAAATTTCATTCTTCTCTTTATACGTGATCCTGGGTATGACTGTAAACTGCATCCAGCAGCAAGACCTCTGATTAGAAGGTTGTGAGGAGCATGAAACCACCTCTTAATTGCTGTTGTTCCCAGGTCCATCCTGACCCAGTGTGGTAGCACTTGTTAGGGTCCCAGCTATGGGCAAATAATTAACCCCCAAAACTGTGGTCAAGACACTATAAAAGTATAAAACTAAACTTTTATAGAAAAATACGCATTTTTGAAGGAAAAAGAAAAAAAATTATTGCCACAATACATTTTTGAAGGAAAAAAATTATTACCAGCAATATATTTTTGGATACAAAACTAGATATCTTCAGTTTCCTAAAATAAATAAATAAAATAAAAATGTCATCAAAATCTGACTAAATCAACTTTCCATCACAAGCAAATATTCAAAAAAATACCTTAAACCCCTACCTTTTTGGCATAAATTAACTCACAGAGGTGTTGATATGCTATTAAACAAAACTCACTCTTTATATGGGACATGTACCTTAAGGACATGATGATCATGGCGCTTCACAACTTCCTATCTTTTGTCACACTAAGCAATATTGTCCTCTTATTATCTATTCCAGCTCATTTTCTGTCAACCAATTGCACAAACCTATGAGGTAGATTATTCTGTTTCCATCTGGCCTTCAATATGCCTTGTGAGTGTCAAATTCTCCTAGTCTCCATTTTTTTTTTTTTTTTTTTTTTTTTTTTTTTTTTCCATGGAAATTGACCATCATTCACAGCTATATACAATTATTGATATTAGCCATTCAGCACTTTTTCATTGTTTTAGATTAAAATTTTAATAAAAGTACCCGCCCATGTAAGTACCGATTACTCTCAATGATAATTGACTAATTGACTTAGTGACCTGACAAGAACCAGTTTTAATGTGATATGGCTATATATTCACTTTTGCATAAATGCCCTTAGCAAAGGTATGTATCCATCTCTTTCTCCAGCTATGGATAAATAGCAGAGCAAACTGAGCTACAGTACTGTGCAAAAGTATTAAGACAAGAACTATTTTATCTTTTATGAGGTATCAAAATAAAGTTTAAAATCATCCCTGTTCTAAAACTTTTGCACTCTACTAGTAGTGTGCAAAAGTATTAAGATAGGGGTGTTTTTCCTAAAAACCTCACTGAAATTCAAACAGAGGGAAAAGCCAAGTAACTTGCTAATAAATATTGATTATTTAAAACTAGGTGTAAAAGAAATGTATTAAAAAGCGGTTATATTTAAATTTTCCTATTTTCTATTAAACAAGTTATTTTGAAACTACTCATTATTCTATTATCCTTGGATATGACTGACATTTTTCTTATTTGGGAACAAATACACGCTGCTTGGCAGGAGATACCATTAGATACATTGAAGAAGCTTGTGATGTCTATGCTTGACAGAATGAAGGCTGTGATCAAAGCAAAAGGCTATTATACTAAATATTAAATTTATTTTGTAACAAGTATTTTTTTCTTGTTAAAGCATTTGTTTAGTAAATCAAATAAATTACTTTAATTAAATTGTTTGTTTTCTGTCAATATGCCTCATAAAAGATAAAATAGTTCTTGTCCTTAATACTTTTGCACACTACTGTATATAGCTGTGGTTAGCAACCAGTATAGAAGAAGAAAAATGCTAAATTTAAAACTCAACCACTTGAGACTGTACAAAATGCTTAGACATGGATTGCAGATACTATGCCTGTGAAATAAAATCATGAGAGATTTTGACAGCGGAGATTGGGGATCAAGAAAGATGGATGGGTGGAAGGGACAGTGTTTGTGACAACCTAGATAACAAAATGACATTGCTACAATGTTTCTGTCATGTTACTTCTTTTTCTTTTACGGGTCATTGCCCTCCATGGAATCTTGTCCCTTTTTGCTCTCATTAATTTGCTTAATCTCATCAACTTTTCCCCTGTCTCTCTTTTCCGCTATCCTGTTTTGGAGAGAATGGAAAACGAAAAGGAAACTTGTGCTTAACATCAGGATGAGACAGCTGAAGTTTCTGAGACACATAAAGAGGAAAGAGGGCTTGGAGAATCTGATACTCACAGGACGAGAAAGAGTGACTAGAAAACAGTGCATGACGTACTTGATGACTCAAGCAAATAGATGACAGAGCATGGTTTGGGAGGTATAACAGGACGAAATATATTGAGAGCAACAAAGGATAAGAAAATGGGGAGGACCATGATTGCCTATATCCTGAATGGAAATAGCACATAAGATAAATTATTTTACAATTTTATAATTATATGATCCCGACTTGGCAGCTCAGATACAGTCACTTTCACTGGCGCAATGTGGCTTCCCTGTTTCTCTTCTACAAATACTTTCACAGCTTCTGCTCCGATGAACTTAGCTCACTGTTGCCCCCTATATATGAATTTACTCAGGCCACAAGATTAGCAACTAGGTCTCACTGTGAAACCAATAAATTGTAAATGCAACTTCTACTCCAACAGCTTCTTTTCTCACACTTCCCTTCTGTGTACTTACTTCCCCCAATAGCTACAATCTCCAAGAATCTAAATGTAAAGTCACTAGTCATCTTCTATCTCACTAACCTGCATCCTCTCTCTCTCAAGCTCCTTTCTCCGTCCACTTCACTCTCATCAGTATTCTCATCCTTCTCTTATCCACTTCCTGATAGCCCCTATAACCTGTCACTTTTTCTCATAACTTTCCTCCTATGTAACCCCCTGCAAAACAGTGGCAGTAAAATGCCTTGCTTGGGGGCGATATGATTATATAAAAAAAAATATATCATAATGTTGTAACAAGGTTGTGGAAGAATAGTCAGTTTGGGGCTCATAAAATAATTGATTGCAGTGTTACAGTAATGTCACTCTAACATAACATATTCTCTAATGAAAGAATAGCTTATTTATAATGTTAAAACAACATGCCATGTTAGATAGGCAGCTTTTTCACAGTTATCCATGGTTAACATTCAGTCCCCAGTAAATGACAGAATTTGAAATTCTTCCCTATTTTAAGATTCATGCTACACACTCCAACAACCATACGCTATTTCATACTATAAAACCATAGAAATCAAGATATAGGGAAAATTTTAATTTTAACCCAATATAGTGAACGTTTTAACTTCTATGCAGAACTGGAGTGCTATGTAATGTCCGTCTTTCTGTACAGCCGCGAATGCTGGATGATCTCTTCAAGGATGAAGGAGAGGCTTGAAGTAGCAGAAATGTGGTTCTACAGAAAGATGCTAAGGATACATGGACTGAGCACATGACTAATGACAAGGTGTTGGAGAGAATGGAAACAAGGAGAAAACTCTTACTTAGCATAAGACAGACGAGGTTTCTGGGACGTGTAATAAGGAAGGAGGGCCTGGAGAATTTGATACTCACAGGATGGATTGTGGGAGAGAGACAGGGGAAAGCAATACGAGGCCTACTTGATAGGTCTGAGCAAGTGGATAGCAGAACAGGGTTTGGGAGAGATACCAAGAGGAAGAATTTTGAGAGCCAAGAGACAGAGCCAAGTGAAAGTCCATGATCAT
>JBBBDQ010001176.1:1547500-1722500 GCA_037127315.1 Ascarosepion bandense | reverse complement strand
AAAATTGGCCATGTGCCAAATCCTGCCTTTGTGGAAAGCTTAGGTAAATACTGAGGAGTGATTAATTACCAAGCCTCTGATTCTGTTGGATTCTCTGGCCAAAGGCAGAGAAGAACCCAGATGATGCCAGTGACCATGAGATATTGTAATATATATTTTTTTTCACATGTTTCACCTCTTCCAGCTCTTTGGTTTCCTCTTAACTTCTTTTCTGTCTCATGATCCTCCAGATTGCTGGCGACCATGACTCTCCACAACTTCCTGTCTTTTGAAGCCCTTAGTAAATTTTGTCACTTGGTTATGTCTCCTAATTTCTTTTAACCATTTACATAAAGCTCATTAGGTAGATTATGTGCTGCTTTCTTTCTGCCTCTCTTGCTTTTTGTATGTCCTGTGAGTGTTAAATTTTTCAAAACCGCTTTCCTCCTCATGTGCCCTAGAAACTTCAATTGTCTCTTTTTTTATATATAAGTATCTTTTTTGTTTCTATTTAAGTTGTTGCTCCCATGTTCAGTGCAGCTTAGTCTCAGCATCCTTCTGTAGAATTACTTCTATTGCCTCCAGTCTCTTTTTCACTTGTGAGAAGATTGTGCAGCATTCACTGCTATATAGGGCTGATATTACACAACAGTTCAGTAGATTTTTTATTGTTTGCTTTTAATAGAATTTTTCTGTTTCTTAATACTTTGCTTAGCTTTTGCTTCAAAAATTTAAATGTAATTTCATTTCACAACTTCTGTAATTTTGAATCCAATCCTTTCCTTATGACTCTTTAATGTGCATTGTGGTGCCGTGGATACCGACTCAGAAAAAAAATCAGGGAGCCGAGTTCAAATTCCAATTGAATTTGTTGCATTCACTTACACGCAAATACCCTTGGGAAATGTATTAATCCGTCTCTTCCCTCCAGTTATGGATTAAATAATAGGACAGATTGGGTTCTATAGCCTTGGCTGGCAATCAGTCTACTGCAGAAAGCAATGGCAACCTATTGCAGGAAAATCTTCTGCTCAGTCAGTTATGTCTCTTTCAAGACATGATTGCTCAAGCGTGTATCACGTATGGCACTTAACTGACTGAATTTTGACTCCAACCCTTTCTTTATGGCTCTTTCTCCTCAGTAACATTTTCTCTGTTTATTTCATTCTCAGTAGCTCTTTGGGTCTTAGTGGCTTTATACCTTTGCTTGGAAATGAAATGATTAAAATGAAAAACATTTTTTAATGACTTTGCCTAATTTAATATATATATATAACGTTTTAAGAAATGGTTCTTTTAATACAGAAATGAAAAGTTTGTTTGAATTTTATCAAATACTTATAATCTGTAATGTTATTGATCCTGACCTGGCATCTTGGCTTCATTCTCTTTCCAGCCAGCATGACGTAACTTCCATGTACCATTTTTACAAATACTTTACTGTAATTGTTCTTATGAACTTTTCTCTGTAGGTAGATTTTATGAATTTAAGTGCAGTACTATATTGGCACCAAGGGCTCATCATTTTACAGTTTAAATGCCTAAATGTAACCATAAGTTCTATGCTAACAGTTTCTTCTATCACACTTCTTGCCTGTGGATCTCTTTCAGTTTTCTGCTTCAATTTTGATCTTTAAAAATTTAACTGTGATATCAATCATTATCTTTTGTCTCTAAATCTTGTTCTCTCCATTTAATAGTTGTGTTTCTCTAAGACTCAGTAACTCACCTAATGTTTTAGTGGCTTTATTGCCTTGTTTGGGATGAAATGATTAAATCTCTTCCTGAAATAATTTTGAAACCTTTCAATGTACTTAAACCTCATTTTCGGTAACAATAGAAGCAGAAAATATTTTCGAAATATTACAAAAAAAAAAAAAAAAACTGTATTTTACTTTACTTTTCAATTTCAGTTACCTCATGGTGGAGTCGACATGACTTTTGGAGAACTGCAAGAAATATCAGTAAGGCAACAACAAGAGTTGGAAGCCCAGCAGAAAATTCTGCTAACGAAAGAGCAGAGGTTGAAATTCTTACGCAATCGAGATGCCCAACATTTGCAAATTGCCGAAGAGAATGAACGTCTTCGCAAATTACGGGAGAGAGTCGAATCCCAGGAGCTGAAACTGAAGAAACTTCGAGCCCTTCGTGGCCAGGCTGAACAGCAGAAACTGAACAATGGCAACCTCAGTAAGTAATTCTTACATTAGAAAAACGTGACTTTTAACTTACACTCATCAGTCTTCCTTTTTATATTAGAAAAATGTGACTTTCAACTCACCCTCCCAGTTTTGTTTTTTAATATGAAAATGTGACTTTTAACTTACTCTCATCAGTTTTATTACTTTTTATTGTGGTTACCCCTTTTTTTTTTTTTTTTTTTTTTTTTTAGTATGTTTAATTGGTGTAGGTTTGTTTCTTAAGTTGTGTAGGCTCTGCAGGGGGAGGGTTAATTCTTTTTACTGCATTGACTTCTTTTTAGTCTGCTTAAGTACGTGTCTGCTAAAAAGAATTCAACAAAATAAAAAGCAATTAACTACCAGTAAATTCATCAAGCAAATAGAATCACTCACACAAAGATATCAAATTACAAATTAAGTAATGTTATGAGTTCAATACCTGACCACAGTGGAGGTGATCAAAAACTTGGAGAGTTGAGTTAAGGCAGATTACTGATATTGAGATATTCTGAAGTAGCATTTCATGTGGAACTAGCACAACATACCCCTGTGGACAAAATAAAGGGTTTAGTTAGAAATTTTAATTACCTTAGGAAAAGCAGAGCGTAGAATGGCCAAAATGTTGTGAATATGGTAATGAAAATTTTTTTTTCATGTTTTTTTTTCATGTTTTTTTTTCATATTTTTTTTTTCATATTTTTTTTTTCATATTTTTTTTTTCATATTTTTTTTTTTCATATTTTTTTTTTCATATTTTTTTTTTCATATTTTTTTTTTCATATTTTTTTTTTCATATTTTTTTTTTCATATTTTTTTTTTTCATATTTTTTTTTTCATATTTTTTTTTTCATATTTTTTTTTTCATATTTTTTTTTTCATATTTTTTTTTTTCATATTTTTTTTTTCATATTTTTTTTTTCATATTTTTTTTTTCATATTTTTTTTTCATATTTTTTTTTTCATATTTTTTTTTTCATATTTTTTTTTTCATATTTTTTTTTTCATATTTTTTTTTTCATATTTTTTTTTTCATATTTTTTTTTTCATATTTTTTTTTTTCATATTTTTTTTTTCATATTTTTTTTTTTCATATTTTTTTTTTCATATTTTTTTTTTTCATATTTTTTTTTTCATATTTTTTTTTTCATATTTTTTTTTTCATATTTTTTTTTTCATATTTTTTTTTTCATATTTTTTTTTTCATATTTTTTTTTTCATATTTTTTTTTTCATATTTTTTTTTTCATATTTTTTTTTTTCATATTTTTTTTTTCATATTTTTTTTTTCATATTTTTTTTTTCATATTTTTTTTTTTCATATTTTTTTTTTCATATTTTTTTTTTCATATTTTTTTTTTCATATTTTTTTTTTTCATATTTTTTTTTTCATATTTTTTTTTTCATATTTTTTTTTTTCATATTTTTTTTTTTCATATTTTTTTTTTCATATTTTTTTTTTCATATTTTTTTTTTCATATTTTTTTTTTCATATTTTTTTTTTCATATTTTTTTTTTCATATTTTTTTTTTCATATTTTTTTTTTCATATTTTTTTTTTCATATTTTTTTTTTCATATTTTTTTTTTCATATTTTTTTTTTCATATTTTTTTTTTCATATTTTTTTTTTCATATTTTTTTTTTCATATTTTTTTTTTCATATTTTTTTTTTCATATTTTTTTTTTCATATTTTTTTTTTCATATTTTTTTTTTCATATTTTTTTTTTCATATTTTTTTTTTCATTTTTTTTTTTTCATTTTTTTTTTTTCATTTTTTTTTTTTCATATTTTTTTTTTTTCATATTTTTTTTTTTTCATATTTTTTTTTTTTCATATTTTTTTTTTTTTCATATTTTTTTTTTTTCATATTTTTTTTTTTTCATATTTTTTTTTTTTCATATTTTTTTTTTTTCATATTTTTTTTTTTTCATATTTTTTTTTTTTTCATATTTTTTTTTTTTCCATATTTTTTATTTTTTTCATATTTTTTATTTTTTTCCATATTTTTTATTTTTTTCCATATTTTTTATTTTTTTCCATATTTTTTATTTTTTTCCATATTTTTTATTTTTTTCCATATTTTATTTTTTTTTCATTCTTTATTTTTTTTTTCACACACAACTCAAGTGCTTGAGCAAGTTTTAGCAACGGGGTTTACATAGTCTCTGCACCGCAGATAAGGCAAACCCAGATACACACAGACTATGGCTGGCTATTTAAGTGGATGAAAATAGTTTAATCTTTTGAATTGGTGTTATTTTGCAGGTAATACTAAGTAGAAAGTGTACATATTGAATCAGTTTCTAAGCCTTCAGTTAGAAGACAATTTCTCTTACCAGAATCTATCTATCTATCTATCTATCTATCTATCTATCCTTGAATGTTGCTGCAAAATATGGTCCGGTGCTTATGCAATATATTTAGAGATTCTTGATTAAACCCAAAGAATCTGCTATGTTATTGGCCCTGACCTGCATATCAGCTTTAATTACTTTTTCACCGCTAAAATGTAGCTTCCCTCTGCTTTTTCTATAAATACTTTCATGGTGACTGTTGTGATGAACTTTTATCTGTAGCACGTAGACTTTATGAATTTAAGTGCAGTACTTGATTGGCGGAAAGGTCTCATCATTTTACAGTTCAAATGGCTCGATGTAAGCATAAGTTCTATGCTGTTTTATCTCTTGCACTTCTCACAGGTGGAACTCTTTTTCAACTTCTTTCTTGATCTTCAAAAATTAATACAATGTCCGTCATTATCTTCTGTTTTTTTTAAATCCTCTTCTTTTATTGTCTTTTCTCCTTAATAGTATAAATTTCTCATATTCTCTGATGCTCAGTTGGGCCCCATACACCTGAGTGGCTTTATTGCCTTGCTTGTAGATGAAAAGTTAAAAAAAAATTAGTTTTATCCTAAAGAGAAGTTTATATTGATGGCTTGAATTTCCAAAGCAGAGCGCTGATGGCTTAATCAGTATTTACTTTCCTTTTTCTCTCTTATTTAATACTCGGATCAGTTGAATCCCACAGGTTTCCAGCCTTGCCAGTGAGCGTTTCCTTTCTTAATTGGACTCCCGCAGGGCGTGGATGTTTTTCTTTCCTCTCCTTTGCAACTTTTTCACCTGAACCATCTTTTCTTTCTAATTGCTGCAAGGGAGCAAAAATATTAAAGTGTGGTGAATAACTGAACTGATTGTCTGCTGGTGCCTAAACAACCACCACCACCTAACCTGCACCAGATGAGCAAGGAGAAAAAAAAATCAGAGGTCTTTGTGTTTAGATATATTTATCTTTTAGCCATTTCTTTTTTCTTTCTTTTTTTCTTTTTTCTTTTTTCTTTCTTTTTTCTTTTTTCTTTCTTTTTTCTTTCTTTTTTCTTTTTCTTTCTTTTTTCTTTTTTCTTTCTTTTTTCTTTCTTTTTTCTTTTTTCTTTCTTTTTCTTTCTTTCTTTTTTCTTTCTTTCTTTTTCTTTCTTTCTTTTTTCTTTCTTTCTTTTTTCTTTCTTTCTTTTTTCTTTCTTTCTTTTTTCTTTCTTTCTTTTTTCTTTCTTTCTTTTTTCTTTCTTTCTTTTTTCTTTCTTTCTTTTTTCTTTCTTTCTTTTTTCTTTCTTTCTTTTTCTTTCTTTCTTTTTTCTTTCTTTCTTTTTTCTTTCTTTTTTCTTTCTTTTTTCTTTCTTTTTTCTTTCTTTTTTCTTTCTTTTTTCTTTCTTTCTTTTTTCTTTCTTTCTTTTTTTCTTTCTTTCTTTTTTCTTTCTTTCTTTTTTCTTTCTTTCTTTTTTCTTTCTTTCTTTTTTCTTTTTTCGCGATCTCTCTCTCTCTCTCTCGCGCTCTCTCTTTTTCGCACTCTTTTTCGCGCTCTCTTTTTATCTTGCTTTTAACAGTTGATGTTTGCTTCCTTTCTGTATTCTCTAACCTGTTCCTTCTTTCATCTTAGAAATTACACTTCTCACTTTGTACTGTACTAAATCTTTACCCTAGGGTACACAAAATTCTTATTTTAGTACAACAGACTTTAATGTCAGTTCTTTGAAATGTAAAACCCAAACTCTCTCCCTCAGATCCGTTCCCACGACAGAGTGAAAGAAATGGTTCAAGTATTATTTATCACTTTCAATGTTCTGAATGATCATTTTTTTCATTTTCTTAAGATTATTTACCTCACCTTCTATAGGATGAAGTTGAAATGACAGAATATCACTTGGAAATAAAAACTTAAGGAAACTCTGCATAAGCTAGGCTACAAAAATTTCTTTAAGTCCTTTTGTGTTGGCAAATTATTTTCCACCACCCCCTCTCTCTTTTGTGGCAAGCTTATCGCTGCTTTATCCCAAAGTACACAGACTAACTACATTCCTCGTTCCCGTCATGACAAAAGAGATTGTGTCCTTGTTGGAAGAAGAACTATTTTCTACCCTCCAACTTCTCTTCTCTCTCAGTTGTGAGTCTCTCACTGCTCTATCGCTACTCTCGTGAAAATGGCTCAAACTACATTGTTAGTTTTCGCCATTTCTAACCTTCATGTCTAGGGCCTGCCATGCCAAAAGCGACTTTGAGTCCTTATCGGAGAAGGATTGGTTTCTATCCTCCAACCTCTCTTTCACGAAAATGTTTCCGTCTGTTCTAATCTTCAGGGTTAGGACCCGCCATGTCACTTACTTTGCAGTAAATTGCACATATTCTCTCCGTATTTCCGACCAAACAGCTTTTCCCTGCGAACCACTGTTCTATGGAACATACTCCCAAGAGGTTGTTTTCCCAACCACAAGAATCTTAACCTGTTCAAGTCTAGAGTTAACTTTTATCATCCCTTTCTATTCATATGAACAATCCCTTAATTTTGATAGTTCAAATGTGTCTTTGAGTTTTTGTTGGAAAAGAATTATTTACCAACCCCCTTTCTCTCTGACAGGACGTGGCAAGCCTCTAGCTTCTTTATTGTTATTTCCATGGTAAGTTCTCGGACGAACTAGCAAATCACCCACATTCCCTTCATATTCCATCGGTGAGAAGCAAGTTCCGCTTAAACAGCTTCTTACCACAAACCACTGCTCGGTAGAACCGACTCCCAAGAGGATGTTTCCCAATCACTAGAATCTTAACCTGTTCATGTCTAGGGTTAACTGTTATGCTCCCCTCCTATCTTTACATACTTCTTCCTAACATAGCCTTCTACTTTGAATGACTTTGCACAGGGCGAACATCACGGTAAAAGAAAAGGCCAGCCAAGCATCTATATATTTATACCGTAGTACCTACGTGTGTCACGCTCTAGAAAGAGATATAAACGCACACAACAGATGAAACATAGGAAATAAGTACACGCAAAAATGCTTGATAAATGAAAGAAAACGTCGAACAGGAAATATAAAATTAAGAGAACTACTGTAAAATATATATAATCTATTGAAATGAATTGTTTGAACATTATTTTTTATCGATACTCGTATTTAAGTAGATATTCTGTTTTTTTAATTAAACAATATTATATCTACCGGTCTGATTATTTACGATAAATTGTTATTACGAAAATATGTGCCATTCGGCAGGATTTGAACCTGCGACCCCTATTTACACAGGTTCGAATGGCACACATTTTCGTCATAACAATTTATAGGTAGATATAAATATATAATACTGTTTAATTAAAAAAACGGAATATCTACTTCAATACGAGTATCGATAAAAAATAATGTTCAAACAATTCATTTCAAATTGTCGGTTGTTTATAACTAAGTTTCATTAAAATTCGTTAATTTCCGTAATATAATCTATTATAAAAAATAAAAGGTGGTGATTATTGTACGTATAGCGTTTTTGCGCTTTAAATAATAATTTCATGTCTTTCTTTACTGTCTTCATTTTGATTCTCCTTCAACTAAGAAAAATACTTTACAGCCGTTTTTTTATTTGTTTTATCCGTTTTTATTTATTTATTTTATCCAATCGGTCTTTCAATTTTTGCTGTAAACAACGTAGCAAATCGTTCTTTATATTCTAATACAGTAATACCTACCTAGTACCTACGTGTGTCACGCTTTAATGAATGAAATTAAATGTATTTTGTAGAAGCATTATATTTTCCCGAGAAAATCATTGTAATGGAAGAAAGAATAAGACAACAAAGAGAACAGCAGAGAAAAACACGAGAACGATTACGAGCAGAAGAGAGACAAGCAATCCGTAAACATAATAGAGAACGAATGCAAGCAAGGAGGAATGATATGAACGAAGAAGAGAGAACTTTTATTCATGAGTACTACTGGAATATTTTGTTATGGTTAAGCTCAAATATTTAATGATGCAATAGGGGAATTTCTATGGATATTGTCATAGAATTTGCTTATTCAATCATTAACAGAAGATTAAAATAATAAAACTGAAATTTCACAGGTTAAAACTAGTAGAAATGAATACAATACGTTGACCAGTATACAGACAGCTAGAGAAAAATAACAATAACAAATTACAATATGAGCTCTGGTTAAAAACAAAATGATAATAATAGCTACTAAGATATTAGATTTATAAGTAAAAAGAACTCACTTACGAAAGTCCCCAAGAACACATGGCCCGGGATAAAAGCGTTTGTTGACCTAAAGAATTGCAAGTTCAACTCTTGTCCACAGCAGAGATAAAGTTATCAAAGGGAATTAACTAAAAAAGAGATACCCTAAAGCATGTCATGTTGAATTAGAACAACCTTCTCCTATGGAAGAAAAGAAGGGTTCAATCTGAAATTCCAGCAAATATCACCTGAATAATTCTCGAAATGTCATGAATATGGCAATGAAGATAAGGACAGCAGTTCAAATAATGTAAATAGTGTAAATACCTCTTCATATCTCTCACTCACTCACTCTCACTCACTCACTCTCACTCACTCTCACTCACTCACTCACTCACTCTCTCACTCTCACTCACTCACTCACTCACTCACTCTCACTCACTCTCACTCACTCACTCACTCACTCTCACTCTCACTCACTCACTCACTCTCACTCTCACTCACTCTCTCTCACTCACTCACTCACTCTCACTCACTCACTCACTCTCTCTCACTCACTCACTCTCTCACTCTCTCACTCTCTCTCACTCTCTCTCACTCTCTCACTCTCTCTCACTCACTCACTCTCTCTCACTCTCTCTCTCACTCACACACATATATATGTGTGTGTGTGTGTGTAAAAAGACAATATGAATACAAAAAAATGAAAACTTATCTTAGCCTACGTGTTTTATTCTCCGAAAGATTTTATTTGACAAGTTTTTAGTTAGGTTCATAAGTACTTATTAGGCTTTCTTATTTATTTTTTTTTAACTAATAACTTTTGTACTTTGTTTCTATGCAATTGTCACAATTAAACTCCTTACATTTACCTTGATAAAGTCCAAAGAAGAAAAAACATCGGCTAAGATCAACTTTTTCTTTTGTCTTTTGTCTTTATTCATTCAGAATTACTACAAACATAAACTTGCCACTTAGCTGATTGATATTATAATCAGCATCCTGACTCTAAAGTTTTGTAGACGAACCTTTGTGTAATTGTCTGGTCCACTCATCAGGAGATATCAACAAATGTTTATCCATTTTCTCATTTTCGTTATTTTTATTTTTTTTATTTTTAATCGTTTTACCCCAAACAAGGCAATAAGGCTACTGATGCGCAGGGGGCTACATAAGAGAAAAACAATTAGGAGAGTAAAGAGAAAGACGAACCAGTTACAGGGAGTGTCAGAGAAGGGAGCAAGAGAAGGATGGGAACACAGATGTGTGATGTCAGTTGCAAAGGTAGAGAGAAAAGAAAAATATACAGGGTGATGTAGAAAGAACTGGAGTCAAGTGGTTAAGAGATGAATATTGACCTTGCATTTAAATTCCTGGAGGTTGTAAGCCGTCAGGAAAGCAAGAATATGGAAAAGAGTTCAACAGGCGGGTAGTGCGAGAAAAGAAACTGTAGAAGAGAATTGTCGGCTGCATTTGGTTGATCTAACTGTGAATGAGTAGGACCCAGTTGCCAGTCTGGTTGCACGAGTAAACCAATGTGGCAGGGGCACCAGTGACTTAAGTTCGTTGGAGTAAAAGTTATGAAAATATTTATGGAACAGACAGAGAGAAACCACATTCCGTCGGTGAGAAAGTAGCTGGAGTCGAGCCACCAAGTCGATACCTATCACATTACTGATTCTCCTTTGGAGCCTGTCGAGAACACTGAGATGAACAGCGGGGGCGCCTGACCATATATGACAACAGTATTCCATGCACGGACGGATGTTTGATTTGTATATATGCAAGATGGATTCAGTCGAGAGAAAAACATCCTGGCGCGACACAGTGATCCAACCTTTCTAGCAGTGGATTTGGCTATTGACTCAATGTAATGGTTTCACTTGAGATCGAAGATAGTGTAAGGCCGAGGAGGCGCAGTATATTGATCTCAGGGAGACTCTCTGGGTCCATGCTTATGGGAGGCAGGAGAAGTTGCCTGTGATGATTGACAGACAGCCGCTTCGTCTTTATATTAAGTTGAAAAATAGTTTGATTTTTTTATTGATGTTAGATTGATTTTTTTCTTTGTGTCTGCATCGATTTATGTGCAGATATGTAGGATGTCATGATCATTTCTCCTTCTACACTTTCATTATTCTTTATTTTGTTTATCTTTTGCATCTGAAATTCATAAGATGATGTAACAATATTATATCCGGTATCAGAGGAAACTTTTGTTTATGCTGATTTTCCAGAATATTATGGGGTTTCTAAAGTTTTCAAAAATAGAGGTGTATTTCATTTTTTTTATTTTTTGTTTAAATAACTAATTTTCTAATTAATATATGATTAATGGATTTATATTCAAGCTGACAAATTTATTTCAAACGTTATTATAGTGGATAGTTATGCTTACATCTGCATGATGTTGAAGCACCCATTCCCGTACAATCCCTGAAGTTAAGCATCTAACCTGGTCAGTACCTACATGGGTAACCGCTTAGGAATACCATGTACTGCATGCTTAGGTGTACATATAGCATGATAGACTTACGGCCACATCATGTTGAAACACCGATTCCTGTATGATCACCTAAGTTAAGCAACATAAAGTCTGGTAAGTAACTAGATGGGTGAGCACTTGAGAATACCAAGTGTTGGAAGTTTGGAATATGTGAGTGGTATAAAGGGCTAACAGACACATGATGTTGAAAAACAAGTTCTCATACGATCACCAAACTTAAGCAAGGTCGAGCCTGGTCACTATCTGGAGGGGTGACCACTTGAGAATACCAAGGGCCGTATGCTTGGATGTGCAGGTGGTGTAATGAATACATGCTCTGAATAGTTAATCAGAGATGAGTTCTAGTTCCTGTTGGTATTTTTATATTCACTTACGCACCAATGTCACTGGGAAAGATAGGAATCTATCTCTTCTCCTCCAGCTATGGGTTAATTAGTAAGACTTGTCATGAACCATTAATAACCCAGAAAAATTCATACTCTAAGTAGAATATTTTTTAACTTTAAATACTCTGCAAAGCGTTAAACAATAGAAAACGAATCCATTTTAAAAGTTTAACCCTCTCGGGCCATTAGTATCATATTTGATACAGTATTTCCCTATAAGGAAACATTTGGTATTCATTGACTGAGCAGTCAGTACTGCTTTCATTTGAAATTTATAAAATATTTCTCTTAAAAAATTTTTCAGGAAAATATTTCTTTCAAGGCTTGTTTTCATACTGTATCAAATATGATACGAATGGCCCTAGAGGGTTAAATGTACAAGAGACGTAATTGTAAATCAAAGAACAAAGTTCTAATTCCAACTGGGTTCATTATATTTAGTTACGCGGCAATACTTTTGGGAAAGTTATGAATTCACCTCTCTCCTCTCCTCTCAACTATGGGTTAATTAGTAAAACTTGTATTATCTTCCCAAAATTCTTAGAATCTAAAAATATTTTCTGGTTTAAATAAACATCAAAAGGTTAAACTGTAAAAATAATATACAAACACACAGGATGATCGAAAAGTAACTCCTCATTTTAAAATACTTACAAAATATTTATTTATTGACTACAATTTTTACAAGAAATCTTTGAGAGGATAGCGTTTAGCATGAGGTTTTATTTAAAATTGGATATGGCACCATATTTCAGTACCAGCTTCTCTCGCCATCCAGAAATCGCGTCAACTTATTTCACCAGGAACTCTTCTTTTCTCGCAGTTCCTGCTTGTGGAACTCACTTCCATTTACTTGCTTCCCTGATAGCTACAACCTCCAAAAGTTTAAATGCAACGACAATTGCCATCTTCTGTCTTCTTGAATTCCATCTATCTTTTATTTTGTCTTTTTTCTTCTTAATGTAACCCCTCGAAGAGAATGACAAGAAAGGACTACAAATAAACTGCAAGAAAACCGAATGCATGGTCAGCAGCAAAAAGATCAACCCAAAATGCCAAATACAGGTCGGGGATACTAAAATCAAGCAGGTACAAAAATTTAAATACCTAGGAAGTGTTCTAACAGAAGACGGAAAAATGCGACACAGAGATCCGAAGGCGAATTAACATGGCGATGGAAGCATTCCAGAAGTTGAGTAAGGTATTAAGAAACAGGACAATTTCGCTAGAAACAAAGAGGAGAGTACTGGATTGCTACGCGCTGTCCGTCCTTCAATACGGCAGTGAATGCTGGACAATATCATCGAAAATGAAAGAAAAACTTGAAGCAACTGAAATGTGGTTTTACAGAAGGATGCTGAGGATATCATGGACCAAGCATGTGAGCAACGATGAGGTTTTGGAAAGGATGGAAACGAAAAGGGAAATTAATACTGAGCATCAGGAAGAGACAACTGAAGTTCCTGTGACACGCAATGAGGAAGGAGGGCTTGGAGAACCTGATACTAACAGGCCAGGTAGAGGGGAATAAAGAGACAGGGGAAAGCAGCGGATATTTGAAGCACCTAATCAGGTGGATGACGGAATGAGGGTTGCGTGGTGTAACAAGAAAAAGCATGCCTAAGAGCCACCAGGGATTGGGGGATGTGGAAAGACATGATCGCCTACGTCCTGAATTTCTTCTAAAGTATTAGTTTGGTATAGGAGATTTGCTTCTTTAACCAATGCTAAACACAAAAGTCATAGTGTATTACTAAGTCAGGACTCTTGGCTGATCAATCATGCATAGCATAGGGTGTTACTTTTCAATCAACCAGTAGATAATTAACTAACCATGCTACTGCAACAGCATGATGAGTTAAGTATATCTTTTTAAGATAATTTAAATTAAGTCAATTTCTGGGTAAATATTGTTCCATATTTGGTTTATAATAGTGGAGATCATATTGTGTATGTGTACACATGGTGTAATCGATATTAACTTGAAATGCGAAATTGTGTTTAAATTCCAGTCAAGCATGTGACATTGATTTTTGCTCAAATAATTCTGGCAAAGATATGAACCTATTTTTCCCCTCCCCACCATCTTGATTGGCATCTCTGCTTCAGTCGCTTCTTCGCACTGCCATAACCTAACTTCACTGTAACTTTTTCATAAATATTTTCATCGTTATTGTTACTGATGAGCATTTCTCAATATTTTGGCTAAAGTTTATTTTTCGGCTTCATCAGCTGCAAAGCTTCCGCTTTGTCGCGTAATGGCTGCCAATTTGATGATCCCGTCTGACCCGCGTTTACACCTGCAATGTTTCTCAATTCACTTTGCCAGTTTCCAGGATTCTAAAAAATTGCAATATATTTTTTCACAATTCATTAGCTGCGTTCATATTGCAACCGATAATAAACAATTGTATTATCTATTAGACTTATTTCTTTCGCTCCGTCGTACTAAACTAGGGTTATATTTTTCCACATGCAAAAATAGTGTTCTAAAATAAACCCAAAGGAATACGAAAAATAACCAATTTGTCAACTGTTATATTTGAAACAAGAAAAAAAAATTACAGTGATTTTTAGCAACACAGTTTTGCGGGTATTTTTTGTTACCACAACTCGCACATGAAGATGATCTCGGAAGGAGATTGAAAGTACTTGGGAACATAGAGAAATGAATAATAACATCTGTCAAAGTTACAACACATTTCTTACATCTTTGAATTATAATACGCGAACGATTATCCGTGGGTATGAACGAATTTTATTAAAAAATGAGCAAAAACAATGTTTTGCAATTTATTTAATCTGAAATGTCTAAAACAAAATTTGCTGCCTAAATACACACACACACATATATATATATATATATATATATATATATTAGCAAAACTTCAAATTCTAAAGGAGGGCTCAGTGAGACCGTCTTTAAAACATGAGGGTGATGTAAAAGTTGGTATTTTAGTGGTATGCAGAAATTGTTTAAAGCTGTAAACTGAATTAATAAATTAACTTTTTCACTTTCTTGATTTAACGCTAAATTATCTGATTGCCACAAGTCATTTCAATGGTGGACTCCTTTTCTCCGTGTTATGATGTTTGGTTCACGACTATTTAAACGTGTGTACTATGTTTTCTTTTCTGTCTTTGAATCCACAATCTAATTTGAGAAAAGCTTCTAATCTCTATCAGGATATATATTTTTTGGTATGTTTTTTTTTTGTTTTTTTTTTAATAGTCAGTATGTCGGTTTGTTTGTGAATCGAGGTAACAAATGACATCTTAGGTCATGTTTGCTTATCGACATTTGATTTTAGTTAATAATTCTTTTTCTTTATCTCATTTCTTGTGGAATTCTTTCTTCTAGGCTGGTGAAAATTAACTTTTGTTGAAGTCCCCTCTCTACGGCAAGTAAAAATTTGCTGCTGGTTATAATGACAACGAACCGATTTCTTTGAATTGATGGGTCAACTATATAATGAAACTTTTAACACCTCCAAATTTAACCAGCTCTCTTTTGAAATGTGAATATGACAGCAAAGATGAGAACAACAGTCAGGACAGTGTAAATAGTGTAAATTATCTCCAAGTTTTGTTCACATATGCTATAGTCACGTACTGAACTTACAAGTTTTTAGGTCAAGTCACTGGATTCAACTAACGCTTTTATACACTGGACCATATGTCCTCGAGGACTTGACCCCAAAGACGTATGCTCAATATGTGGCTACAGTTGAGCTGAACAAAAACTTGACGATAATTTACACTGTTTGGACTGGTGTCCTCATCTTTGTTGCTATATTCACATTATTTCGGCCGTTTTTACACACCGACCTTCTTCAGGTGATTGGAATTTTGAACTGAACTCTTTTTGTTACTGGAGGAAATTGATTTACTTTCATATAGCATGTCTCTCCTAGATGTCTAAAGTATTAGTGTAAATAATTAAAATACCTCATCTCACAAATATAGACAAAATCTTGGAGAGTTGAATTAAAGAGAGATAGCTAATACTGAGATATATGGAAGAGGCATGACACATGGAACTAGAATAATCTATTACGCCTAAATCCATAAGGTTTAGGGACCAAAGAGAAATGCTCATCAGTAACAATAACGATGAAAATATTTATGGCAAAGTTACAGTGAAGTTAGGTTATGGCAGTGCAAAGAAGTGACTGAAGCAGGGATGCCAGTCAAGATCAATAACATTGCAGATTCTTCGGATTTTATCAAGAAACTCTAAATAGAAGCACTAGACCAAATGCGGCAGTAAGTTTTAATGCGTGAAGAAATGGTACACTTATTATATTGTGAGTGCAGTGGATATGGGCTCGGAACGAGAATCTCGGCGTGACGGACAAACATAATCTCGCTGCTGATCGTGAAAGAAATCTACACTCTGTGGTGAATTGGCGTAAGAAGTGGCTTGTAAATTTCAATGCGTCTAAGACCAAGCTGCTGTTTGTCAATCATCACAGGCAACCTCTCCTGCCTCCCATAAGCATGGACCAAGCGAGTCTTCCCCGAGAGCAATACACTGCGCCTCCTCGGCCTTACCCTCTCTTCTGATCTCAAGTGGAACCACTACATTGAGTCAATAGCTAAATCCACTGCTAGGAAGGTCAGGTCACTGTGTCGAGCCAGGATGTTTTTTTCCCCAACTGAAACCATCCTGCATATATACAAATCAATCATTCATCCGTGCATGTAGTACTGCTGCCATATATGGTCTGGTGCCCCCGCTGTTCATCTCCGTGTTCTTGACAAGCTCCAAAGGAGAATCACTTATGTGATAGGTACCGACTTGGCGGCTCGACTACAGCCACTTTTCCACCGATGAGATGTGGCTTCCCTTTGTCTGTTCTATAAATACTTTCATGGCTTCTGCTCCAACGAACTTAAGTCACTGGTGCCTCCGCAACAAGTGTTTACTCGTGCAACCAGACTGGCAACTGGGTCTCACCCATTCGCAGTTAGATCAACCAAATGCAGACGACAATTCTACTTCTTCAGCTTCTTTTCTCGCACTTCCCGCCTGTGGAACTCCCTTTCATATTCTTGCTTTCCTGACGGCTAAAACCTCCAGGAATTTAAATGCAAGGTCAATATTCATCTCTTAACTACTTGACCCTAGTTCTTTCCTCACCGCCCTGTATATCCCTTCCTTTCTCTCCACCTCTTCAACTGTATTCACACATATATTCCCTCCTTTCTCTTGCTCCTTTCTAAATGGTTTGTCCTTCTTTTCGCTCTCTTCTATCTAGTGCTATTACTATCATGTAGCCCCCTGTACATCAGTGGCGTTACCGTCTTGCTCGGGGTGATAAGATTAAAAAAAAAAAAGAAGAAATCGGAGAGCTAATTTCGAATTCCAGTTGAATTCCTTGCATTCACATACGCAAATACCCTTGGGAAAGGTATGAATCTGTCTTCTCTCCAGCTGTGGGTTGAATAGGAGAACAAATTGGATTCTATAGCCTTGGTTGACAACTAGTCTACCGCCGAAAGTAATGGCAACCTACTGCGGGAAAATCTTTTACCCAGTCACTTATCTCCCTTTAGATACATGATCGTCCAAGCGTGTATCACGTATGACACTTAACTGACTGATTATTTAGTGATCCTGTTGTTGATTAAAATTAAATATAGAAATTTTAGTCAAATGTCAGTTATGATTTTAAAAAACATTTAGTGTGTACATATTACGTCAAACTTTATTTTTATTGTCTATCCATGTTTTAAACAGACGTTTCATTTTATTTTTAAACAGCATGAATTACATTTGGTCAGTCTACTAGAAATCTTAATAAAGAAAAATGTAATCAGGCAAACAGCTGTAATTCAGGCTAATTGAAAATAAAAACGAACAGTCTATTTCAAACTAGGACAATTTACCCCAGTGAACAAAATAAAGGATTCAGTTCGAAATTGCAACCATCTAAAGAAGGCCGGAGAGCACAACGACCGAGATGTTGTGAATATCAAAGATGAAGACAACAGTCCTAAAATCGTAAATTATCTAGAAGTTTTTGTTCAACTTTGCTATAATCACGTATTGATCACACAAGTCTTTTGTTGAAGTCCTCGGAGACATTAAAAAGAAAGTTCAAAGTAATATAAAAGTCAGATTAAAAATAAATCCGTTAATTCTTTAGAAAAACGTTTCTCGATAAATAATGAATTTTGTTGTTTATTAATCTTGACTGTTTATCAATTTAAACACTGTTGTTTGAGGATACTCATATTTGAGTAGATGCTTTATTTATTTATTTACAGTACGTTATTTTTTTTCTCTTAGCTTAAATATTCAAGAAGTCTTATAAAAGTAAAATGCGCCCCCTGGCAGAATTTGAACCTGTATCTTCCTTTGCTGGAGAAATTGTTGTTAGATAACCTGTGCTTTTTAACTGTCTCTGGCATGAAAGGTTTTGTCACTTCAGCAATGTTGTATACCGTTTTCTAGTTTAGGCCCTCGAAAGTTTATAATTTCTCAGTTTCGTATCCAAAAGTAAATAAAGCAATTTCTAAAGAATCATGTATCTCGTAGATGTCTCAGTAATTTTTTTTTTTAAATACCTCATCTCACAAATATAGACAAAATCTTGGAGAGTTGAATTAAAGAGCGATAACTTATGTGGAAGAGGCATGACACATGGAACCAGAACGATCTATTACGCCTAAATTCATAAGGTAGTAGCATTTGGGAAGTTGTCTGTATAGAAGATTTTACTAGATGTCTCAGTAAATTTTTATTTATGAATCTGATATATTTTTGTCACTTTAAGCATTATTTTTTTTAACTATTTTTTGTAAAAGAAAAACATTAATATGGAAATTCTTGCAAAAATATAATATATATCTTAGTAAGAACTAATGGAATAGCAATCCAGAGTTTGTAGCATTTACTTTTAAAAAGTGCTCGATACTTATTAAAGCAATGTTATAGTAAAATTTTCATTATAGGTATTTATAATAAAACATTTTTTTTTTCACCGCTATATAAAAGCTGTCGTGTATCGGGACTTATCGGTAGTACCTCATCAGACGTTTTACGGTTGTGAGACTTAGTGAATGAGATATATGACCTTAGTAATGCAATTACGTGGGGGAGTAGGAGTCTTAATGGGTTTCTATTAGTTTATCGAGTCTGACCAACTTGACCTTCATTTATTCCCCTTTAATTGTCTGGATAAGGTAATACTTGGCTTATATATATATAGAAACAGAATCCGACCAGATGAATAGAATAAGTAAAGAACAAGTAGGAAAAAAGTGCTTTTAATATGTTTCATTTTAACAGGCTTCTTCAGAGATTTATTAAAGACGAATGATTTAAAATCTATGAGACAGTATGTTGATTGAGGTATAGTTTTATTGGTCAGATATGTGTCACGTGTGATAAAGCAATGGATAAATATTAAATGTAGAAGAAAAAGCTTGTGTCTCTTTAAGTGTGTGCGCCAACGCGTAATAAAATCATTAGATGTTTATTATGAATGTAAGTATATGTAAGCGAAAATAATGTGTTAAGTGTATCCAAACCATAGACGAAGTAAGTGTGTCTATATGTCGATAACATTAGTATGTGTGCATGACAGTGACGAAATACATTTCCGCTCAAAAGTGTCGAGTGATGGAACGAATTTTCTTATTAAATAAAATGAGAGAATCAATTATGTATGTATATATATATATATATGTGTGTGTGTGTGCATATATATTATATAATTTACATGCAGAACTTCATTTTTAACTTTCCATCTTCCTGTGACCTTGCAGGAACATGGCTGTTGTTGAAAGGTCAGGTGTGTTAAAGTTCACAGGAAATCGTCAGCTCCCATCATGAATTCTGATTGCTGTTTCCTGTCAGCCGTTTTATTAATGAAACGATTGATGCCAAATATATACTCCATGCTTGGCCTGTCACACCTGCTTATCTTGCTTGGTATTTATAACCCTTTTGTCTCGTCGATTTAACAGTTTATCATCTTCTCGACTTTGTGTGTGTGTCTCGCTCTCTCTCTCGCTTTCTATGATATGATTTGTTTAAACATTATTTTGATCGATACTCGTATTCAAGCAGATATTCTGTTTATAAACAAACAGTATTATATATTTATTTCTACCGGCCTGATTATTTACGATAAATTTGTTACGAAAATGTGTGTCATTCGGCAGGACAAGGCTTAATTTGACTTCGTTTAGACTGGTCGTCATTAATGGTAGAAAAGTCTAAGAAGCGCCAAATCACATGGTGGCTTTTCCTATGTGGATAGGGGTCGCAGGTTCGAATCCTGCCAAAGGATACACATTTTTCGTAACAAAAGTTTATCGTAAATAATCAGGTCGGTAGAAACAAATATATATTACTGTTTGATTATAAACAGAATATTTACTTAAATACGAGTCTCGATCAAAAATAATGTTCACATTTTCTAACTGTCGGTTGTAGAGCTCAAAACATATATGCATATAAATACATATAGAGCAAATATAAGATAAATTAAGGCAGACACGTTATTTCATGGTGATTTCACTATGAAATAACGTGTCTGTCTTAATTTTTCTTATATATACAAAGATTAACGAAACTGGTTATAAACAATTATATATATAATTTTTAAGGTCAGTAATTTCTACAACTGTCTCAGAATAAGTCTTAATGCGAATAACGCGTAAATACAAATCTAACAATTATTATGGGATATAAGTATTTAATCAATTTCTTGAAATGTAGGACTTGTATTCATTATTTGATGCTATTTTTCATAATTTTCAAGTAACAAAAGTCCTAAGAGCCACTCCAATTAGAAATTGCTGAATGTATAGTATGGACGTACGAACTTGAAGTAGGAAGTGCCAACTATAAGGATATGTAGGATAGATAATGATTGACCTTAGATTCAAGAAGCTGTTCCAGAAAGTAGTAGCATTTGGAGAGCTGTCTATGTAGAATTCTCCTTTTATCACGGAAACACGAAGGGAATGTGGAGAATTCAGGCTTGTTAGCATAGCATGAGGTGGGTTCTGGTTGGAAATTGAATTGATTGAAATAAGGAATGGAACTCATCTGAATGTTTGCCATAGAAATAGTGAAAGAGTAACGATAGGCTTACCAGTTTCCCGTGCGTTCACCAAAGTTGAGCAATATCATGCCTGGTCAGCATCTAGACGGGTGACTATTTAGAAATACCAGGTGGTGTAATGGATAACTAACTGTTCAAAATTGTTAATCAAAGAGCCGCATTCTAACAGCTGCTAGGTTTGTTACATTTATACACTCAAATACACTTGGGAAAGGTATGAATCCACTCTGTTCCTCAGCTATGGGTTAATTAGTAAGATTTATGTCGTTAAACTATTGTCATCTCCTAAAAAGAATTCTTATCTATTTTCTGGTCTGTGTTGTAAGCTTGAATATGGGGGTGGTGAAATGGATGATGGCTCGGAATTGTTAATTGGAGAGCCGAGTTCTAATTCCAGTGGGGTTCATTATATTCACTTGGGAACCACCCTTTTCACCCCAGCTATGGGTTAATTAGTAAGACTTGTATCACTAAATTATCACCAAAAAAAATTGTTAAAGTCTTAAAGAAAAGGTTCTTTTCAAAAAATAATCTACAAAATGTTCATAAGCTGTAGAAGACAAATCAAACTGAATTATGAAGATATGTAGGCTAGATAAAACCGAAAGGCTTGACAGGGACATTGCTTCATCTACTGTTAGGAAGATTGGGTCTCTGAGTTTGACCAGAAAAATTTTCTCATGAAAAATCGATCTTGTAGTTTCATAAAATTATTATTTGTCCATGCATTACATATTGTTGCCATATCTGGTCGGGTGCCTCTGCTCTACATCTCGAGGTTCTTGACAAAATCCAAAAAAGGATCTGAAATGTAAATGATCCTGACTTCAATCACTTTTTTTTTACCACCCTGACTTCCCTCTGTCTTTTCTACAAACATTTTCATGGCAACTTTTCTGACAAGCTTTTCTCCGGTGTCCGAACACGTGAATTTAAGCGCGAAACTAGGTTGGCATTTAACTCCCACCCTTTTATCGTTGAAAATATTTAAATGTAACCTCCACGTCTACTTCAACAGTTTTTCTTGTACTTCCCGCCCGTGGAACTCCTTTCGGTTTATGCACTTCCTTAATAACTTCTATGTGCCCTGTCCCTTCAGGACATAGGTGATCATGGCTTTCCACGTCTTCCTATCCCTGGTGGCTCTTAGCACACCTTCTCTTGTTAGATCATGCAACCCCCGTTCCATCATCCACCTGATTAAGTCATTCAAATATGTTATCCGCTGCTTTCCCCTGTCTCTTTTCCCCTCTATCTGACCTGTTAGTATCTGATTCTCCAAGCCCTCCTTCCTAATTGCACGTCACAGGAACTTTAGTTGTCTCTTCCTGATATTCAGTATTAATTTCCTTTTCGTTTCCATCATTTCCAAAGCGTCATCATTGTTCACATGCTCGATCCATGATATTCGCAGCATCCTTCTGTAGAACCACATTTCAGTTTCTTCAAGTTTTTTTCTTCGTCTTTGATGGTTTTGTCTAGCATTCACTGCCATATTGAAGAACTGACAACATAGCAATCCAGTACTCTCTTCTTTGTTTCCAGCGAAATTGTCCTGTTTCTTAATACTTTACTCAACTTCTGGAATGCTTCTTTCGCCATGCCAATTTGCCTTCAGATCTCTGTGTCGCACTTTCCGTCTTCTGTTATAACACTTCCCAGGTATTTAAATTTTTGTACCTGCTTGATTCTAGTATCCCCGACCTGTATTTGGCATATTGGGCTACCCTTTTTACGAATGACCATGCATTCGGTTTTCTTGCAGTTTATTTGTAGTCTTTTCTTATCACTCTCTTCAGCTACCTTCTGTAGGGGGTCTTGTAGTTTCCTTTCTGTGTCTGCTATTAGCACTGTATCATCTGCGTACTTTAGGTTGTTTAAATTGTGTTCTCCGATGACAAATCTAGGGTCCTCAAAATTTTTTCGCTGTACAAGTTGAACAGATCCGGTGAAAAGACACATCCTTTTCTTATTCCACTTTCTATCTTTGTATATCTGCTGAATTCATTACCTGTCCGTAAATAAGCGGTTTGCTGCCAGTAAAGGTTCTTGATTACTCTTAAGTCTTTCCCCAAAGGCTGCCGAAATTTAAATGCAATAACAATCGGCATTTTCTAACTTCTTGAATCCTGTTCATCTTTTATCCTTTCTTTAATACCTCCTGTACCGAGTCTTCTCTCTCACTGCAACCCGCTGTACACAAGCATTGATCCTAGAGTGTATAGATTTTTTTTTAACCTTTGGCGGATCTGAAGGAGACTACCACCACCTTTAAATTTCTCGTTTTTCATTTTTTACTTTTTTCAGCGCAGTTTAATCGATTATTACATAAAGTTTCCGATTATTAAATTTTAAACAATTTTGAGGGAGGCTCAGTTTCTAATACAACGTTATAGTAAATCGATCCTCCATTTCGGAACCACTCGCGTTGGAGTCGCTTTGTTTAGGCTTTTTTTTTTGGTGGGGGGGGGGGGATAATTGTTGCTCTTGTTTTTTGTCTTCAAGTTTTCTTCAGTTCTTACGATGGCATCTTCCTCGGAAACTCTAAGAATGGCTTTATTCAAAAATTTCGCAAAGGATTCAGTTGTTGAATATGCGCAAGCAAAAAAGTTAATTGCTCAGGATCGATTTACTATAAGTTCGTATGAAAAACTGAACCCCCACCCCCATTTTTTTTAAATGCTGAAAGTTTTACAATTTTTTCTTTTTCTTTTTTTTTTCTTTTTTTTTTTTTTTTTTTTTTTTTTTTGTCAATCGGAAAGTTTAGGGTTTAATCGATAAGATTGCACTGAAAAAAGTAAAAAAAAAAAATTGATAATCAGCAAATTTACAGGTGGTGGTAATGTCGCAAGTGGTTCCAAAGTGGAGGATCGACTTACTATCACGTTATACGAAAAACTGAGCCTCCCCCTAAAATTGTTTAAATATTGAAATTTTTCCATTTTTTTTTTTTTTTTTTTTTCCAATCGGAAACGTTAGTGTGTAGTAGATAAGATTGCACTGAAAAAAGTAAAAACAAAACAAATGGAAAACAACAAATTTAAAAGTGGTGGTAGTCTCCTTCAGGTCCGCCAAATTTTTTTTTAATTTTAATTTTTGCTTTTCCTTTGGTCCCTTCTAACAGTTTCACCTCCAGCTACTTTAAGCCAAAAAAATCTAACTTTTTTTTTTTAATCATAATACTTTCATGAAACGAGATTTAATGAAGAACTAACAAGTCCCATAAAGGACAATTTTCCTTTCTGCCTTCTGTTGACATTGTTCGCTATTATTTTTACAGGTGCCGAACTGGATGCTATCAAGGCTTTGTTCAATGAAAAGGAGAAGGAATTGTCTATTGCGGTAGCCAAAGTTGACCACTTGACTCAGCAGCTTGATCAGCTGCGGCTGGGCAAATGGAATCTAAATGGTAAAGTCAACACAGACCATCCCAATACACTGGCTGCGATTGAGCTGGAAAAACTGAAAAAAAATCTTGCCGTAAGTATTCCTGACTAAAATCATATTTACATATGTAATTTTTTTTGTGTACTCTTTTTTAAATGTTCAGGATAAAAGTGATAATGATACTCTTCCATGGTGTTCTATACTACAGGCTTACTTACGGTGCAACTAAGGGTCAGAGTTGGCGGGGGGTAATTTTGAAAGCTCCCCATTTCACTAGGAGTGACACATTTTAGTTTTTGGTTCGGCATTGTGGTAGTTTGCTACTGTAGGCAGCCGAAAGAATTACTGCTTTTACAGTAATGACTTTAATTTAAGTAAATAGGAGATTAATATATTTTTCTCCTCGGACTATTTATGTAATTATTAAAACTGCAGTTTTAGTGTGAAATTCACTAAAAAAAAAGTGTAATATAAAAAAATTTGGGACCCTGTCAGATGAAAGTCAGTTTAGTATTTATTTTTACCTGAAAGTCGATTTAGAATGGTTGGGGAAAAGTATATCCTATCTATTATATATCTAAAAGGGATAGGTCTGTGTGTGTGTGTGTCTCTCCATTCTAACGAACCCTACTCCTCCGAAACGCTTGGTCTGATTTCAACAAAAATTGGGTCACTTTTCGATCATGACCTGAAACTTTGATGTACGCAAATTTTTTTTCGAATCAATTTACAGGGTACGATAGTAATCACCGAAAATCTTAGAATTTACGAACTCTTCTCCTCTGAGAAAATTGTTTCGAATCAGTTTACAGTATTTGTCAAATACTTTGTGCATCCCAAAATACGGAGACCAAAGCCTTGCCTGTTAATGGTTGCATCTTTGATCGCTATGGACCGTTTTCTTCTGCTGCTGTCCACTCAGCTGACTACCGATTTGACTCCGGGGTGAAGTTGGGATCCAAGCTTCATACATTGTCACATATATACGCCAAAATTCCATATTGTTGCGTTAAAATAATTGTAAACAACGGACTGAATCGGCGACGCGTTGTTGTTTTTGATCGACTGTGAGCAAACGCGGCACCCACTTGAACACAGCTTTCTTATTGACAAAAGTTCATGCAAAATAGTGAATACACTGCCTTCAGATATGTTCAAATCCTCTGCAATCTCATACAACTTCAGTTTACGATCGGCCAAAACGCGTTTGTGGATGTTTTTGGTGTTTTCATGAACTGCCGATTTGGGGCGACCTGAGCGTTCAGCATCATTTGTTATTTATACTACTGCGTTTAAAGTCAGCATACAACCGCTTAACCGTTGTTTCCGACGAAGCAGAGTCCGAATAACACTTATCAAGCCATTGCTTTGCTTGAACAGTATTTTTTCCCATCAGAAAGCAATGTTTTATCAACACAAGAAATTGACTTTTCATTTTTTTTTTTTTTTATAAAATTTGCAACAGTAGCTTCACTTAAATAACTGTAATTTGTAAACAAATAATTCGATTTTGTCACGTGCCATTTGAAGGTTAGTACTTCATAAAAATCATATGTATTTTTTTTTATTAGTGTCTCCATCTATAAGTCAGGCCCGGGATTGATTTAGTGATGTGTTAGCTGCCTTACACTGGAAGGTTTTGAATAAAAATTTGAGCTTACTATTTAAACATAACCATTAAAAAACCCGATCAACGCCGGGCTAAACAGCTAGTGTGTTTGTGTGTACGTATATATATATATATATATATATATATATATATATATATATATATATATAAATGGCCGTCGACTATTATTTGAGGATACCTGTCTACTAGGACTGCTAGCTAATCCCTATTACAAACGGCTGCTCAGGCACACGTGCTTGTTTAACATCTGAAGAGCCTCTCTCTCTCTCATATAATGTGTGTGTGTGCATCTATGTATTTTCTTTTTCTCAACACGATGACATAATTATTGCAAAAAAATAATATAAACATTACACATGCGGTAAAAGCTTTCATAACTGAAACGCTGCCTCGCTATTACCTCTCTCTCCATGAGTGTGACAGGAGGGAGATATATATATATATATATATATATATATAATCATGTCACCCCAAGCAAGGCATTCCACTGCCACTATAGCGCAGGGGGTTACACAGGGCGATAGACGCGTTAGGATGTACATAGGAGGAGAGTTGGAGAGAATGCGAGGGTTAGTGTGTTAGGAGGTGTCTATTGACCTTACATTTAAACTCCTGGAGGTTATAGCCGTTGGGGAAGCAAGCATGCAGAAGGGAATTCCACAGGCGGGAAGTGCGAGAAAAGAAGCTGTTGGAGTAGAAATTGCGGTTACATTTCATCGGTTTCACTGTAAAAGGGTGGGACCTAGTTGCCAATCTAGTATCTCGTGCAAACTCAAACCTAGGGGGCACCAGTGATTTAAGTTCATCAGAGCAGAAGCCATGATAGTATTTATAGAAGAGACACAGGGAAGCCACGTCACGCCGGTGAGAGAGTGACTGCAGGCGGTCAGCTAAGTCGGTATCAATCACGTTACAGATTCTTGGCTATATTTTGTCAAGAAGCCCGAGGAGAATAGTAGGGGCACCCGACCAAATGTGGCAACAGTATTCAATACACAGGCGGATGGTAGATTTGTATAAGTGCAGGATAGATTCAGATGGAAAGAATTTCCGGGCCCTGCACAGAGAGCCAACTTTCATAGCAGTGGATTTAGCAATGGATTCGACGTAGTCATTTCACTTGAGGTCCGCTGAGAGCGTCAGGCCAAGCAGGCGTAGTGTTTTACTCTTTGAGAGGAATGCTTGTTCCATGCTGATGGGAGGGAGGTGCGGTCATCTGTGGTGGTTAATTGACAGCAGCTTCGTTTTGGAAGAATTGAATTTTACGAGCCATTTCCTACCCCAATCCACCACGGATTGGAGGTCCTTTTCAAGCTCAGCCGCGAGGTTCGCCTTATCATCAATACCAGATTTTTGATCGAGGTGAGCGTATACTGTGGTATCATTGGTGTACATGCCTACTTGTGATCTTATGGCATCGGGGAGATCATTGATATAGATTAGAAAGAGATAAGGTACCTTCCACTAAATTGTTGAAAAAAAAACAGCATGGTGTGAAGAAAAAGGTCCCAAACTTGATAAAAACGAACTTTTTCTATCAAAATGTTCATGTTATCAAGATGAAAGCTCAAAGTACTTTTTCATTAATTTTTAAAAGTTATTAATCCTTTTTAACACACTCGAAATTTTGGTAAAAAATCTTGTGATTTTACTTAGTTGGTAACTAAATCGTTGAGTTTACAATGGAAAACGCAGTATTACATAACTCTTTTTTTTCATTTTTTTTTCTTTTTTGTGTGTGTGTGACAAACACATTAATTTGAAAATTCTTTCAAAAATAAAATAATTGCTGGATTTCAATGAACCTTTCAGGACTTATTCCCAAATGAACGAAATTATTTTAAAAAAATCTTGGTAAAAATAACTTTTTTTGCATCTGTTACCCTCACCACCATTACCACCACGTAAATTCATGAAATTTCAAGAAATTAAATACTATAGGCAAACTTGGTTTTAGTTAAACGCAGGACTCATTGGGAAATGTAAATCATGTAATCTTTTTTTCCAACCATGAAAATCTGTCCCGAATAGTAAAATAAAAATGCAATAAAACTATGACATTATTTAATTAGGTAAGTACAACATCATACAAATGGTAACAAAGATAAAGTCAGTGGTCCGAATTATGTACGTGGTGTAAATACTGCCTCATCTCAGAGTTATAGACAAATACTGAATATTTTAATTGATTAAATAAATATGAATTTCAGACATTATAATCTGAAGAAACATTTTTTTTTCGATTAATAATGAAATTTTAAAAGGAACGTTTTCATTTTTCTTTTTAATTTTAATAATTTATAAAGTTTCATAAATATTTTAAAAATATTACCAAAACTTGTAGACGTTAGGTTGGTAGGTTATAAAGTGAAGAATATATTAACTAATCAAAAATGGAAAAGTTTTTTGTTTTTTTTTGTGATAATTTCTATGTGTACATTAAAAGGTCATGTGTTTCAGTTTTTCTTCCTCTTACCGGAAAAAAACATTGTATAATTATGTCACGTGTGAGCGCGGTACACTTATCTTGCATCTGGCTAGCTGTTAACTCATTCCAGCGGACAGGCCAAAAAGTTCAACTCTGCGATTACAAAATAGTTTTATTCTAAATTTCTTGCTATAAATAATTTATATTTGTCTAAATCAGATTTAGTATTAAATTTGCTAATGTTTAAAAAAATAATGTGTCACAAAGATGTATATTTTTGCAAAATTTTTTAAAACCGAGAATTAACTTTTATTTACAAATGTGTCGATGGCTCAAAAATGGCCAGAAAATTTTTTTTAAATCTCGAAATTTTAGATTCCAATCAATTTAATTTCTGTTTGAAATACACCAGAGTATTTTGCTTATTGGAAATAATTAATTTAATCATTTATCTTTCACTTAAATTTAAAATAAGTTTCAAGAATTTTTTTTTATTTTTAAAAATTCAGTTTAAAAGTTAGTTATCAAAAATGAGTGAAGGTATCGTTTTATTTATTTAATTTACAATGCTTGTGTGTACACGCACATACACAAGTCTTTCCTATAATACAGAGGATATAATTAACAATTTCTTAATCCCAAGCAAGGCATCAAAGCTTTGAATTCACATAGGATTACTAAATATGAAAGAATATAAGAAAAACATTACGTGAAAACAAAAATGAAGGCAGAAGATAATGATTATCGCACACACGCGCGCACACTTATATAGGGTGAGTCAAAAATAATTTTACAAAACTTGGGAGGCGTTAAGGAATCAGAGGACCAAAAACCGAGCACAAGTTTAGTTTTTTTTTCTTTTTCGCTTTTTCTTTCAATAGTTGCCATTTATATTTATGGCAAATTATTATATTCTCTAGAGAGAGATCACCGTTTTTAATTTTTTAACGTCCTAGTTATATAATAAAAAGTTCGAGAAGCCGTGAACGTTTTGTTTAAAGTGTACATTTATTATTTAGATTACATGCTTTTTGTATGGTACATTAAGTGTCCATAATGGTTATTTGTGTGTATCTCTGTTGCCATATTCACCTTCAATATCTATCTATATTTTTTTAATGAGATTTTGTGATTATTTACACTACGTACATTGTTTGGACTGTTGTCCTCATCTTTGTTGTCATATTCATCTTCCATATCTTTCTATATTTTTGAGATGAGGTATTGTATTTATTTACACTACTTACATTGTTTGGACTGTTGTCCTCATCTTTGTTGTCATATTTATGACCTTTTGGCAGTTGTACGCTTCGACCTTCTTGAAGTGATTAGAATTTCGAACTAAACCCTTTACTTTGTACACCGGTACAGATTGTTCTAGTTCCATGACTAAATCCTTTTCTATATGTCTCAGTTATCTCCCTTTAATTCAACTCCATATATTGTTTTTTTTTTTTGTTTTTTTTTTCTGCGGTAACCAGGTATTGAACTCACAACACTTTGAGTCAAGTCACTGAATCCAACGAATGTTTTTACCCATTATAGAGTTGCTGTGACATAAATAACTAGAAGAGCATGACTCATTGAACTAGAATAATCTACTTTGATGTTATTTCATTTAATTTATAGTAATTGAATGTTGGGTACCTTAATAGTTTACCAACATTTGATAACGTGAGTCTGAAAAATGTCATTTTTATTGTGGTCGTTATTTTGGCTAAGATCAAAGTGTAGTATTTGTTCTTATGAGTTTAATTTGATCTTTTCTCACCACTTCTACCTTCCCTTCTTTCATTTTCTCATTAAAACAAAGTAGTTTCCTTTCCCTGCTTTCCACACGATCAAAACGGAATAGTTTTTTTTATAATTGTGTCGCCCCAAGCAAGTCATTTTACTGCTCATGTTGAGCAGGGGGTCATATAAAAGGTAAGTTATGAGAAAGAGTGACAGGTTATAGGGAGTGTCAGGAAGACGGTAGGAGAAGGATGAGAATACTGATGCGAGTGGAGTGGATGAAGAAAGGAGCATGAGAGAGAGAGAGGATGTAAGTTAATGAGACAGGAGATGTATATTGACTTTACAATTATTATTTATAAGCTATTGACCAGGCGTAATAGACGTGCAAATAAACGAAAGGTTAGACAGGCACAATTATTTGATAATTACCTTTTTCCATAAATCTAAAATATATCAGTTTAAACTGACGCCATGATGATCATTGTTTTGTGATGATTGATTAGAAAAGAAAATGGCATCCATTATTTGATTGCAGATATCTTGGAGGAAATCTGAAATGTTATTTGATTGATAATTTAGGGAAAAAATAGGCTAGTAAATTATTTGTGAATTTGATGAAATAGTAATTGTGAGTTCAATCCCTGGCCTGAGCAGAAAAATTGATTGTTTATTTTATTTACATTATTCAGACAATTATCCTCATCTTTGCGGCTATGTCTACAATGTTTCAGCCGTTATACGCTCCGGCCTTATTCAGGGGCAAAGAATTTCGAACCAAACCCTTTATTACGATCACTGGGGTATATCATTTTTATTATTGCACGAGTGATGCCACTTCTGGTAGCTGTGATTTATCTCCCTTTAACTTAACTCTTGTAAGTTATTTTTTCATCACTGCTGTAGCCTGGTATTGAACTCACAACTTTTGGGGTCAAGTTATTAAATAGTGTAAATACTACCTCATCTCAGAAATATAGACAAATACTGATTGTTTATCATTCGATTAATGTAGAAAATTGATTTCTAATTATTTCAATTTTTTCCCGTTTTCTTTTTAGCTTCGAAACACGCTAAACGAACAACAGAATTTAAAAATGACGCAGCAGCGCGACACATTGCTGAAGAGGAGGAAGGAGGTAAACTTGATGGATAAGCGGATAGGCGAGTTGCAACAACGCCTCAAGAAGCGTCTAACACAACAACTCCAAAACAAGCAGAACGAGCAAAACAAAACCAACAAACTGAACCACGTCCGCCAAGGTAGCAATGTCGCCGCCATTGAACCCTATCACCATGCTCCCCGTCAAAACGCATCCATAGATGAAACCCGCTCTGACCAGAATTTCAACAAGGACAACCCCAAATACCAATCATTGCCGGGAAACACAAAAGTTCCGAACAATGGTAGCAACGTCCCAGAAAATGAAAAAATATCGAACTCGTTAGTGCCAAGTAAATCCGAAATTGATACAAACTATAAAATCCCTCTGGTTGTCTCTGTTGATAAATATCCTGGTTTTAATTCACCAGTAGATATACCTCAAGGAAATTTAAAATCAAAAGATCCTAACCAGGTGTCTCCGTCTTCAAATGGTGAATCTGTTTTTAAGTTTCCGTCCACTGTGCAGAATCGGTCTGCTGTAGGGATTACCAATTTTGTGCCAAAGCCTTTTGGCAGTACCTACAGTACTTCTATGCTGTCTGGACGTGTACCTAATGCATATCCAACACCTGCCGACCCTGAAGAGGTTCGCCAGGATGGTAGCGGCCAGAGTTCACCGGCCACTAGTGAAAATTCTAATAGTGTTTCAATGCCGCAACAACAGCCACCAGCCAGTCCGTCTATGTATTCGGGAAAAACATCTACTTCTCAACTTTCGAACGATAACGGCAACAACAACTTTGTATCTACCTCGAACGTTAACATCAAGATACAAAGTGGACCTACAATTGTACTGAAAAATATCAATTCTCAAAAGACTGACGTTACCGGTCAGAAATCTGAGCAAAACTGGAGCAAGACTGGCAGTGTAGGACCTTTTGTTAATGCACATAAAGCCCATGCACAAGTGTCCCCTGTTGATACGGTCAACCACCGGTTGGCTGTACCATTACCTCAAAAAGAGAATTCTGAAAATAGCACAGATCAGTTGACCCACAGTCCTAAGAATCATGCTAACATTTCAAATCTTGGTGAAGACTATAAAGCGGCGAGCAAGGAATCCCAGTCACAACCAACAAGCACATCATCATCAAAAGTGCGTTTCGCTTCAGGAAATACCGTTGAAAATATCTATATGAATAGGCTGGGTAATGACACCCGGGAAGCGTATCAGCGGCAAATAGTTGCCATGTATAGTTCAGGAGAGCCTTATGGCAGGGATCCGCACTCTGGTGCCGGTGCCGAGAGTAACCAGCCATCGAAAGAGAAGCAGGAAAATATTCCCGATAGGCCTGCTGCAAATGAAGCTGAAAGGGCCCATGTGGTGAGCAGCTTCAACACAAAACCAAAGCATATGACAACACCCCTGGGAGTGAATCCACAACAACGGGATCTTGCTTCGGATAAGGGCAGCTTTAAGGCACACACACCAAAAAATATAAGACGGAGGCATTCCGACGTCGAAGAGGACCTATCCAGGTTTACAAGACGGTCCGGGGACCAACGACAGTCGGTGTCCACTAGTTCAATTTCGTATGTTTCGCAACACCCGGCTGATACTAGTGGCTACAACTCGTCTAATGGAAACCGAAAATGGCAGAACAAAGCAAGTCAGTATCAGGAGAATTCTGAATACAGTCCTAATAGCGTACCTTCTTCATATTCTTCTAACAAAGACGGAAGGTACGCTAACCAGGGGTTTGTAAGTGAGATGCCCAAGAAGACAGTGATATCGAAATTGCCCGGGAAATCCTTATTAAAAACAACAGGTACCAAGAACCATTCGCGAAGAGTTACGTTTGATCCATTGGCATTGCTTCTCGATGCTTCCCTCGAGGGTGAACTCGGTTTAGTAATGAAAACCGCTCAGGAGGTAAGTAAGGGGTTTCGGCTATCTTTCTTTTGGCATTTTTTAAAACTTATATATACATGCATACATATACACACAGAGGTAAATGTGTGTACTTATATATATATATATATATATATATATATATATATGTGTGTGTGTGGGTATAGAAGAATCCAAAGGAGTGTCCTGTACATACAGTGGTAGGATAACTCTCTAAGAGAACTCTATGCATATAAATACATATAGAGCAAATATAAGAAAAATTAAGACGGACACGTTATTTCATGGTGAATCTGAAGTATGACCTATTTCAGGCGAACCATCGTCAGCTTCCGTCTTTATTTTACAAAAAGATTTTACACGAATAAATCTTTTCTAAAATAAAGACGGAAGCTGACGATGGTTCGCCTGAAATAGGCCCACACTTCCTATTCACCATGAAATAACGTGTCTGCCTTAATTTTTCTTATATGCTAACTTTGAAGCTTTGTGAGGATAGCATTATGATGTATTCATCAAAGATTTTTTTAATTAAACAAATAGCCCATTTTTTTCACGATTGTAAACCATGGGTTAATGTTTCATTGCACTTTGGCTGGACAGGTGGCATGCAAGACGTCCATCCAAAGAAGTGGCAACATGTCCAATATATGTAATTGATTTATGACAAGAAACGCAGTCTTGCACTGGAGATCGAAATTCATACACTATATTAGTCAACACTAGCTTTAGATCTGATGAGTTTATTTTGATTAAAAACAAGGTTTGCAGTTTTCCGTTTTCTATAATATAAATTTTACATATTTTTAGGAATTACGGCACAAATATGGTGTTCAATAAGTTTTTGTCTAGCGAATTCGTTCTGCTGTGCATTTGGTTGTAGTAAAATGTTTCTTGCGTGCTATTTTAAATACTGGTTTCGTTTATTTTTGCAAGGATAGTTTTATTTGTTTATCAAAGATATAGTTGGGAAATTTATTGTCTGTTTGATTATATTTGAGCGATCTCAAGACGAATTTTTTGGTGTGCTCTATTTAAGAAGTTCGTTATTACTGTTATAGTTTAGAACACGAGAATTCTCACTGGTGAATTTTTTATACAGGTAAGTAATAAATTCTTTGTCTTTTTTTTTTTTTGTTTTTTATCCCTATATTAACATCAAGGAACAGCATTTTGTTATTGTCTATGAGTTCAGAGGTAAATTTCAGCGTTATTTCATAAATTGATTTCAGATTTAAGATTTCATCCATATTTTATGTCAAAACAAAAATGTCTTCATCACACCTTTATATAAATCTTTAGTTTATTGGCTATTTTAACCACTTAGGACCTAATGGATTTTTCATAATGACTCCATTCTTTTATATGTAGATCTTACCATTGTGGCCATAAAATAGAGACGATGAGTAGTTTCCTAAGAATTACTGGTTAGATTTTTGGAAGCGGAATTGATGGATGTCACTACTTGTATATATTTTATAATCTTATCGCCCCAAGCAAGACATTTTACTGCCACTGTTTTGCAGGGGGTTACAGAGGAGGAAAGTTATGAGAAAGAGTGACAGTTTATAGGGAGTGTCAGGAAGTGGGTAACAGAAGGGTTAAGATACTGATGAGAGTGGAGTGAACGGAGAAAGGAGCATGAGAGAGACGATGCAGGTTAGTGAGATAAATGACTATTGACTTTGCATTTAAATGCATGGAGATTGTAGCTGTCGGGACTGCAAGTAAATGGAAGAGAATTCCACAGGCGGGAAGTGCGAGATGGAGTAGAATTTGCGTTTACATTTTATTGGTTTCACAGTAAAAGGGTGGGACCTAGTTGTTAATCTTGTGGCTCGAGTAAATTCATATATAGGGAACACCAGTGAGCTAAGTTTATCAGAGCAGAATTCGTGGAAGTATTTGTAGAAGACACAGGGAAGCCACGTCGCGCCGATGAGAAAGTGACTGCATCCGAGCTGCCAAGTCGGGATCGATCACATTACAGATTCTTCATTGGATTTTGTCAAGGACACCTAGGTGGATAGCAGGAGCACCCGACCAGATATGGCAGCAATATTCAATGCACTGGCGGATGATAGTTGTATATGTGCAGGATTGTTTCAGATGGGAGAAACTTCCTGGCTATACAAAAAGAACCGACTTTCTTAGCAGCGGTTTTAGCTATGGATTCTATATAGTTCTTCCACTTGGGGTCTGTTGTGAGAGTTAACCCGAGGAGGCGCAGTGTTTTGCTTTCAGGGTGACTAGCCTGATCCATGCTAATAGGGGTGTAGGAGCGATTGTCTGTGATGGTTAATAGATAGCAGCTTCGTTTTAGAAACATTAAAATTCACAAGCCATTTCTTACCCCAGTCCGCCACGGATTGTAGGTCTTTTTCAAGCTCGGCAGCGAGGTTTGCTTTGTCATCCTCGGTAGATTTTTGATCGATGAGAGAGTAAACCGTAGTGTCGTCAGCGTATTTAATAGTAAACATATTTAATGTTTCTTCGACTAGGACCTTAGTAAGAAAGATTGTTCTCCATCCGGTGAAGCTAGAATATTACCTTTGGGGATTAGTTGTTTTTAATATATGGAGGAATTCATTTGTTCATGCGATGCTCTAATTGTTAGGTTTGTATGGAGAAATTATGTGATTTAGGGTTTTCGATAGTTGGTATACCGGTGTAGGTATTTTTGATATGATGATGGGTCTAAGAGGAAGAATTTGTTTATAAGTTTTTACATTACCGTAAAGATATCTTGGTTGGTAATAACCGACAATTTTCTTGATTTTAGACTACTAACATCAGCGTCCGAGGATTAGTTTATTTACGTACTTTTTTAATGAATTTGTGGGATTTTTTCTTAGTTTAGTAAACTTTGTTGGGACATGTAGGATAGGTTTTAATATATATATATATATATATATATTTGCAATCTAGTCAGTTGAAAAATACGTAGTTATTGATTTTATCAGTACGTCTGGTGGTGATATTTGTTTTACATCTTGCATCTATCTCCCTATTCCAAGTAATAATTAGTTTCTTGTCTTTTTGCGATCTAGTCTGTTGAGAAATACGTATTAATTGATTTTATCAGTACGTCTGGTAATGATATTTGTTTTACATCTATCTCCCTATTCCAAGTAATAATTAGTTTCTTGTCTTTTTTAATTGCTCAGTTGATGCAAGCGTGTCGGAACTAACAGAAGTTCCCTGTGCCCAGGTGAATACGGGTTCGAATCTTGCCAGGATGTATTGTCATTTATTTTCTTGTTTTTAACTTCAGAAACATGGGGTCTTATTATATTTTTATGCACGGGGGTGACACATTGTCACACGTGTACATGAGATCAATGACACGAGCAGTTCGGGAGTGATATGAGCCGTCAACTCGCCGACATTGTCCAAGAAAGGGTGCACCTGAAAACAATGGTAGAAGGCGTGCTGAGCTGGGTTTTTTTTTGTTTTTTGTTCTTCTAAACCAAGATCACACCGATGACAGTCGGGCAAATCTACCCCGCCCCATCTGAAGGCCATATCATTGAGAGATAATCCGTTCCAAATCAATTGCCAGGTAAGCGAAAACTCTGGGTTGCTGATGAAATCGGCCCCTGGCGCCCCAAAAACAAAAGGAACACGACTCGGTCGCTGAAAAGCCGAGCCGAACACGTAGAGGGTCCTTCTTTATGACCCCCTCCACTAAAAGACGACACAAATGCCTACGAGGCTGAGAAAGGTCAATGGACCGACGAATTACTTGCAAGGCCTCTGGACATTCGACTAGAAAATCCGATTGATTTCGAGGCTTACGACGGCGCTCAACCCTTGAAACGGAAGGAGTGAGAATAAGGCTAGGGTAGGTGTCCCTAACACTCTCCACCAAAATTAAATTGTTCGTCAACATGCGGCATTGGAAAGCCAACTCAGTCGCATCAATATCATTCCCAGCTCCACTTTACACGGCTGTTTGCAACAAACATCTCTGTTGACCTGGTGCTTGACCCCACAAGAGGGTGAACAACAAACGCTCGATCGGCATCCGATGGTCCTCATAGAGAGAGAGTACCGAAAACCGGTTAAGGATAATGGAAAAGACATGTTTAACACAAGCCTCAACCCCCATTCACAGACAACCGCCGTCGAAGTCAAGTCTCGACCGACGCTCCGACTTTTGCCAGTACATCCGACCGATTCTTCTCCTGCTAGAGATGTGGTCCGAACAATACTCCATGGTCCCGGTAGAGCGACACCCTTCCAGACACCTAACTGCAAGCTGGAACACTTGTCGCGGTTAATTTTAGCCCCATCACCTTCTCGTACCGCTCAAGCGCCTTCTGTACCATCTCAGTATCATCAAGGCACAACACAATATAGATACGTCATCAGCGTACACAGAAACCCTGGCTCGAGTCCCACCAGGGACAGCAATTCTGTGTATGGCCAGACTGCATGCCCTGTCCTTTTGCTGACGAAGGAAGGGCTCCGACGCGTAAAGTTGGGTTGACAGCGAGCAACCCTGATGAACATACCGAAACAGCGCACAATCGCCCGACCGCTTTCCGTTGGTCTGTGCCACAGCACTGGGGGAGTGATACAGCAGACTGATTCCCTTGCAGAATTCGGTTTTGAATTCGGCGACCTGCAGGATAGCTGCCAGTTACCGATGGTCGACCCTATCAAATGCCTTGGACTGATCCAAATTGACCAGCGCAGTTTACTCGTCTTTTACACCCTCTATGATCGTGTGGATCAGAAGCAGGTTGCGCTGAATTGTTGGGTTCTCATAGAACAAGTCTGCTCGGGTCCCCACAGAATCGGCAACAGACTACAAACGCTCCGTCAGGAATCTTGGCGAAAATGTTAACTCGCTATTTAGCAGAGTTATGGGCCTGTAATTGTCTAAGTCTCTCCCAACACCCTTAACCTTTTCAACAGTGTGATCACACCCCTGGAAATCTGATAAGGGACGTACCCCTGATTAAACCAGTTTTTGAACACCATCGTCAAAATCGGTACAAAAATGTGCGACAGCCTCAAGTATAATTCATAAGGTAGATCATGAAAACCCGGAGACTTTCCTCGGCCGACCCTCTACAATGACAAGCGAACTTCGCTCTCTGTAATTTCATCCTCGCAGCTAGCCTAGCTGCTTCAGTCGGCCCCAGCGTGTGGAAAGTCAGCCAAATAGCTGCGAAACTCATCATCACGGAGACTAGGCTCTTTGGTAAAACGGCTCTCGAAATGCTGCCGAAACGCCTCGCACATATCGTCGCTCGACCTCTGGATACACCCTTCCGGGGTTCTGGCCTCTCGTATATATCGATCGCCACCTCAACATATCTTTTCCTTGCGCAATTCCCCTTTTCTGGCGATTGTTCGTTGCTGGTCCTCGCTGGCGAAACAGAGGCGGATTGGGATTTGGCTGTAATCAGTGTCTTCTCCGCCCAGATTTTTTCTCCTTTATGATATTTTTTTCCTTTGTTTTCTTCCCCCTCCCACTATTTATCAATGATGATCGAGGTAAACGCACTTCTCCCCCGTCCTTGAATCAGTCCAGCTCCTCTAACTCCATTGGCTGAGGCTTCTCAAGCTGCTGAACTTCTTGTTGCTCCATTTGTTTTTCACTTCCGTGCTTTAGAAGATTGTTTTGCTTCTTCAGCCACTTCTCTTTCGGAAACTGCTGCAGCTGCTTTTCCTCCTCCTCCTCCTTTGGTAGGACATCCTACTGGGAAGGAGAGGTGGCAGCCTTTGATCTCCTCCTCACAAATTCCGTTGATTCAGAGGGGCTACTAAGAGCTTGGCCAAATTTTTCTGCCACCACTGATTTTTCCACGCCACTACTTCTCCCGGTCCTGCTAATGAAGATATTAGTACCGGCATCTTTCCGGGGCACATTTTTGACAAGTGCCCAGCAGCACCGGCGGACTTCCACAACCACATAGATATTCCGGTCCTGATAGGAGAGCGAATTTTTAATAATTCTTTTCTTTTAAACGTGAGCTGTAGGACATAATCACCTGTTAAAATCCCTGTTTTGATGACCAGGACAGAAACATCGTTCACTTGTCCAAATTTGGAGAAGAAAGCCTCCAGCCGTTCCTCCGAATTATTCATGGGAACTCCATGTGAAGTAACTCTTGTTCTCCAGGTGTCAATGTATTCTGTTTACAAGTTTGTGGTCAGTACGTTGCTAGCCAACTTTTTGGCCTCCTCCTCAATGGCCAGCAGGATGGCCCACGTGACTCTCGAAAGCTTCGCCAATACTTTTGCTTCTGTTTGGAGGTTCTTGAGCGCCTCATTTATGATTTCCCTACTGACACCTATCAGCTTTCGTGTAGCCACGTTGGACGTAAGCAGTGAAATAACACGAGTTGCAATCGATTCTAAGACACTCGGGATGGTCAAAAAATTCATTTCCATTTGCATATGACGCATACTAATCCTGTAATGCTGAGTAGTCTTTGGGTATTTTTCCCTGGCCTATCAGAGGCCCAAGCAAAAACTGCCGGCGATACCAATTTTGACTGTTGTGAGGGATCCTCCGCCATAGGGGATGGGTTACCACGCCAGCAATTCACAACAAACAATTTGAACAAACCGAAAAAGACACTTACAGTCGAGAATATTATGACGAACACGAATACTTCTGCCCCCCTCCTCGAAAGTAGTTTGATGCAAAAATCGCAACTGAAACGAACAACACAATTGGAGGGTCGAGTCGGAATGTCATATTAAGTAAATCGGGAACACTTAAAACCCAGAAAAGGGTAAGATTGTAAAAAACACGGAGTGTTTTGGCATCGTGCAATCTGGTCCAGAGTGATAGCCAAAGATGTAAAAATGTCCATAAATGTTCCGAGAGAGGAGGAGAGAGAAAAAAATCTTTAACGGGAAAGTGATTTAATTTTAGTGCAGAAAGTGTCCAATGAAAGTGCCCATCTGATGGGAGAGCATGTCATGTAGAAATTAAATATTTCTGAGGTTGCCAGCGGCCTAATGATTGCCTACAGTAAAACTCGAGTCACGGTCAGTTTCAGGATCTCAAGAATGACCAAAATGCTAATATATTCAGCTCTGCCACCTTGTGCGGCATGGAGCACTTTTTCTATTTTGGTGTACTATTGGTAGTTTTTTTTTTTGTTGTTTACTACTAGTTCCCTAAATTTTATAATATATATATATATATATATATATATATATATATATATATCTCCGACAAGATGTTAGAATAAATAACTATTTTGTTCTTCAGTTTATATATACACGAGAGAGAGATTTTAATTTTTTGTTTAAACATTATTCTTATTTAAGAAATTCCGACATTTCTAATTTATTTGTGATATGTCCTGGAAAGGGATATATATATTATTCGAAGTAGCTAAATGGTTTTGGCAAAGTAACCGGGTAGGACAATCTAGCAAGTAGCCGTAATGGACTGGTACTCGTCGTAGTCGTATGCAGTATGCTTAGGTGTAGGTTTATGCAATAGGCGTAGTCCTAGGCGTTCACGCCTTAGTCTGTATTTATTGCTGACACCAGCCAATTATAATACTGTGAAGGGGGGACAATGTGTATGCAAATTCATAAAATCAATTTGATTAGACATTATTTTTTAATGGGTACACATATTTGAGTAGCTGCTCTATTATTATTACTACTACTACTACTACTATTCTATTTACATATACCGACCTGAATAATTGAGAAATCTTGTTAAAAAATAAAAGTCCTCCGACAGGATTCGAACCTTCGGCCCGCTAAGGAAATTGTCATTAGAACTGATGTCTTAGATTGCTCACCCACGTAGTATCTACCGATCAGACAAAACATGAAATAAATATATATATATATATATATATATATATATATATATATATATATATATATATATATATATATATATATATATATGTGTGTGTTTGTTTCGAGGTTTAACGACCTATCAATTCGTATAGGATCATTTAAGGTCATAACAAATGATTTTGGGTATGGTTATATTATTTTTACAAAGTTTTGGAAGATGTCTTGCTTTTTAAACTTTTCCATTGCTTTCAAGTTGTATTACTTTTTAAATTTTTCCCCCTGGTGAGGGTCAGATCTATTTTTGATCTTCGGATCTTTACTTACTTTATATTTTGTTGTATAGTTTGATCTTTTTGAGGAAGATTAGAATAGTATTAGTTTATTTTTTCGAAAAGATCTTTCAGGTTGTTAACATTATAGAGGGATTGCCGGATATATGTAAAGTCACTGCAGTCGAGTAGAACATGTTTTACTGTATAGGGTTCTTGACATGCAATGCATTCAGGAGGTTCTTCATTTTTTAGATAAGAGTGGGTTATGTGTGTATGTCCTATTCGAATACGGGATATAATCACTTCTTCTTTGCGTGATTTACTGGGTTCTGATAGTTGCTTCTTTAGGGTGGGTTTGATTTTTTGATAGTTATTCCAGGTTTCTTGCCATTTCTTTAAAATATAGTTCTTGATTAGGGGTTTATAGTCAGTTTATGGAACCTTTATGTTACGTGTCACATTTTAGGGAGTTTTTTGCAGCCACGTCGGCTTTATCACTTCCATGAAATCCAGAGTGACTGAGAAAATGTCTGTTTTTAAAACTTCAATGTATTAAAAGCGATTATGTTAAGTATTTTGTATTTATTTACGCATCTATGTAGGTAAAATGCCTTTAGCAGCAGGTAGGAATTAGGCTTAATATGCAATTGGAAAATAAACAATTACTTACGTAGGTTAAGCTGACCTGGTGATGCACACAAGAAATATACTTAACATTTTTTTTTAGTTTTTATCATCCATTATTATTAATCATTGTTATTTTTCCAAGTGTGTTTCATAGAATTAAAACAAAAATAGCTTGATGCAGGGTCAGTGTGCCCTATCCCCAAACACTCTGAGAAGAGGCGGCCCAAGGCAGACTGACGGTCCTTGGCAGTGCTTTGCGACTCTTTATACACTCTTATGTAAACTAATTGAAACAAAACGAATGTTTTCCCAGGATCTTTCACACTTTTCCCCATCACGTACACGTCGTCGCTTGGCGTTGTTTTTCTCTTTCTTTGCATTTTAGACTAATCCATCCAGTTTGTTTCTTCTCCTTGATGACACGGCTCACAGTTGAAAGGCTGAAACCAACAATATCCGCGAACCCTTTGTAAGGTTTGCCAGTGTGTTCGTGCAGCGTTACAATTTTCGTACGAGTAACGTCCATTGCAGACGAGGGCCGTAGGACAACTAATCAACAGTCGAGACAGTAGTGTTTGGGCGTGATACGGTCCTTGGAAGTGCTTTGTGACTCTTTATACATTCTTGTGCAAATTAATTAAAAAAAAAAAAAAAAAAGGAATGTTTTCCCAGGAACTTTCACACCATCCCTCATCACGTATACGTCGTCTCTTGGCGTTGTTTTTCTCTTTCTTTACATTTTAGACTGATGCATCCAGTTTTTTCTACTCCTTGATGACACGATGAGGATGTGCGTTGTGGTCCAGTGGATATCGGCTCGGAACGAGAAATCGGGGAGCCGAGTTGGAATTCCAGTTGAATTCATTGCATTCACTTACGCGCAAATACCCTTGGGAAAGGTATTAATCCGTCTCTTCCTTCCAGTTATGGGTTAAATAACAGGACAGATTGGGTTCTATAGCCTTGGCTGGCAACCAGTCTACCGCAGAAAGCAATGGCAACCTACTGCGGGATAATCTTTTGCCCAGTCAGTCATGTCTCTTTCGAGACATGATCGCCCAAGCGTGTTTCCCGTATGGCATTTAACTGACTGACTGATGACACGACTGACAGTTGAAAGGCTGACTCCAACAATATCCGCGAACTGTTTGTACGGCTTACCAGTGTATTTGTGCAGCGTTGTTTTTCTGGAGTAACGTCCATTGTAGACGATGGTCGTAGGACAACTGATTCACAGTCGAGACAGTAGTGTCTGGGCGTGATAAAAATCTGATGCACTCATAGATGAATCAATATTTTTCAAGGCCAAACAAATTTCATCAAACACCCCGAAAATAGAATCCTATTACTGCTCACTACTGCAAATGACCTAATGCAGGTAAAAAATAGAAATCGATTATACCCTACCACTCCAGTGAGTCTAAAACTGACTGTATGGTGAAAGAAAGGAACCTAAAGCAGTTGTTTTAATTAATTTGCACAAGGTGTATCTTAACATTTTTTTCTGTCATTTTTGTGTAAATTAAATGACAATTTATCCATCACCTCATTTATATTACATATGATCCATTATAAGGCAGAGTTAGGTTACAATAAAATTTGTATTTTATATAAATATATTGGAATTGAGATTTAATAGTGGAAGGGTATCATAGATTCAGGTATGGGGAGTTGCTCACCCTTCCTTGGAAATCCTCTTCAGTATTTCCTGCTTTTTAAGAACGCTCCAAATCGCGGCCTACTAGCCTGCTATCTCTTTTTTGGCAGTTTACTAGAGGCCCTAATCAACTCAGAATTGGTTAACCACCTCACATTGCTTGGTTTTCTTTGAGACAAGCAATATGGCTTCCGCTTTTCCCGGTCAACTGCTGATGCATTAACGATTATTGCTGAAAGTGCCTGTCAAGCTTTAGATAAGAATATCTCTGCACATCTTGAAGGCAATTGACAGGGTTTGGCTTATTGGTCTTGAAAAGTTGAAAGGTTATGGTATTTCTGAAAGGATCAATATTACATTAAAATTTTAAAGATCAAAGTTGACTGGAATGCAAGAAACTGGAAGAGTTCCACAGGCAAGAAGTGAGGAGAAGACACTGTTAGCATAGAACTTAGGGTTACTTCTAGGCATTTCAAATATAAAATGATTACACCTTCCTGCCAATTTAATACTGCACTTGTATTTGTTTATTTGTTTGACTTTTCTTTTTACTAATTTTTTTTTAATTTTAAATTAATATTTCTCTTTTAAATTTACTTGCGAAATAATTTCCTTGATCCACAGACAATTCATTTTTCAAGGAATTAAAACAAAAAAAGTTTGCAAAAAATGGTATTTTGAATAGCGATTTTTATTTTATTCATACACTTAGAAGACGAAAATATTAGCATTTCCGATGAGTTTGTGGAAGGTTCAGGATGACAAGCAGTAATGAAATTGGAATTTGACGAAGCAAGTTCAAATCTCGGCAGAGATATTTTGTACACACTTTGCACTAATATCCACGGTTTGTGATGTTGCATCTGTCGGGAAAGGATTGCTGAAAGAAACGCTTCTACATAATCATTCAGTCAGTTAAATGCCATACGTGATTCACGCTTGGGCGATCATGTCTCGAAAGAGACATGACTGACTGGGCAGAAGATTATCCCGCAGTAGGTTGCCATTGCTTTCTGTGGTAGACTGGTTGCTAGCCAAGGCTATAGAACCCACTCTGTCCTGTTATTTAACCCATAACTGGAAAAAATAGACGGATTAATACCTTTCCCAAGGGTATTTGCGCGTAAGTCTTTGCAATGAATTCAACTGGAATTCGAACTCGGATCCCCGATAGTTGGACTAAATAATTTGTCAATATTACACTAGGTTTTTCTATCTCTTATGTGACTGTGTGTAAATTTGTCACCATGGCTCTTCAAAACATCCTGATTTTCTTTTCTTAATTTTTCTCGGCCTTATGGTCACATGAACGGTTGAAACACCGGCTCCTGTACGATCACCAAAGTTAAGCAACGTCAAGACTGGTCACTACCTACATGGGTGACCGATTGGGAATATCAGTTTCTATAAATTAGGATGTGTGAGTGGTGTAATGGATAACGGCTTGGAATTGTTAATTGGATTGCCGAGTTCTGATTCCCATTGGGTTCGTTACATTCATTTACATGTAAATTCCCTCAGGAAAGGTATTAATCCACCTCTTCTCACTCAAGCTATAGGGTTAATTAGGATTTGTGTCTGTAAATTATTATCTCACTTAAATTCTCACAATATAGAAATATTTTCTCTGTCTTTAAATAAGCGGCAGAGGGTTCATAAGCCATAATACATCATTTGTTCTTATTTTGCTCCCCCCCCCCGCGTTCACAAAACATTATAAATATGTTACTTGGTGTTTTTCCTCTCCTACTTTTCTCTTCTGCTTGTGAACGTAATGGATAGTAGCTAAAAAAGTGAAACCAGAAGGCAGAGTTCGCATACCAATTCGTTAAAATCACAAATAAGCTTGAGAAATGTATGAATTTATATATTATCCACAGCTATGGATTAAATAGTAAAACTTGCATCTGGAAAATTTATTTTTTATTCTAAAAAAAATTTTTACAATCCAAATATGTTTCAGCTTTAAATAATCCACAAAGGGTTGATAAACTGTAAAAAAAAAAAAATCTTCAGTATGTTCTGTGAATGTTACATTCTCCAAACCTTCTTTCCTCATCGTGTGACACAAAATTTCATCTCCTTCTGTTCGAGAGAATAACATTTATTTTTGTCGTTGTGTGTGTGTGTTTTTTTTGTTTTTTTTTTATGTTTTTTTCACACTTCTTCATTGCTTACATATACTGTCCAAAGTCTTCTTAGGATTCATCAGTAAAATTATTTCTGCATTAAGCCTCCTCGTCTTTTACTGCCATGTAAGAGATTAGATATTACATAGAAGTTCGTCTATCATTTCTTTATTTCTAACATTTTCCTATCTCTTAATACTTTGCTTACTTTCTGAGATGAGGTATGAGGAGATTGTCTAGCATTCATTGCCATATTAGAGATTAGATATTACATAGCAGTTCAGTAGTCTTTTCTTTATTTCTAACGATATTTTCCTATCTCTTAATACTTTGCTTCATTTCTGAATGATATCTTTCATTGTTATTCAGGACCCTTTGGATTTCTCCATATTTTCTTTCCACGTCGCTTGTTTTCTATTGTCATAAAGCGATTATATTGTGATAGAGCGATTATATTGACTCAACTGCTAGGTCTGCTGCTACGAAAGTTCACTGCGTTTTTCCAGACACTTTTGTTTCATCGGAATCCATCATACACATTCATGAATCTATCATCCATCTGTGTATTAAATATTACTGCTATATCTCATATGATTCTCTGGTTATATATCTCAGAGGCTTCTCAAAATCCAAATAATCTGTAATATTACCGGTCCTGACCTGGCATCTCGATTTTAGTCTCTTTCTTACTGCTGTGTTGCGACTTCCTGCTGTCTTTTTTCATGTTAATTGTTCTAATGAGTTTTCTCTGTGGAACTTCGATTGCATCAATTTAAGCATACTACTAAATTGGCAGTTAGGTCTCATCGTTTGACTGTTGAAATAGCTATACCTAACCGCAGGTTTTATTCTAATAGTCTTTTTTTTCTTTTTTTTTCTTTTTGTTTGTTTGTTTTAGACCTCTTACCTATGGAATTCTTTCTTGGTTTCTTGCTTCTCAGTCAACTTTATCTTCAAAAATGTAAATGCAATGTCAATCGTTATCTTCTGTCTTAATAACTGTTGATTTATTTCCTTTCTCCTCACTAAAGTCATCTCATTCTCTTTCACTTCCAGTAAACACTTACATCTTAGTGGCATTATTGCCATCCTCTGTCTTCCTGAAACCTGTCCTTTTATTGTTCCTTCTCACTAAAGTCTTGTCATTCTCGTTCACTCCCAGTGTGTCTTAGTGGCATTATCACCATCCTCTGTCTTCTTGAAACTTGTTTTTTTTATTGTCCTTTCTCCTCACTAAAGTCTTCTCATTCTCTTTCGCTCCCAGTAATCCCTTGCGTCATAGTGAGTTTATCACCTTGCTTAGAGTGTATTTGTATTCCTTTTTCTTTAAGTTTCTATGCCAATATGAACACGTTGACTTTGTTTAATGGTTAGCAAGCTTGTCTCGCTAAAACAGTTACAACGGAGTAGTGAATTCGATTCTCACTGAATGCCCCACACTTTTGGCCTTGTGCCACATGTAAACTACGCTTAGACGATCACCATATCTATGCCAATGTTTGACTATGTATCACTTCTTTTGCAGGTGGCCAATGTGAGTGCATCCAACGATGAAGGCATCACAGCTCTCCATAATGCCATATGTGCTGGACACTATGATATTGTTAAATTCCTAATTGAATTTGGTTGTGATGTAAATGCACCAGACAGTGATGGGTGGTAAGTAATGAATACTCTGTGCGTCATGCATAATAAGATGCACAGTTGTTTACAATCTAATTTTTATTTCCTTATTTCTATGTATGTCTTTTGTAAAATTGTCAGAATATTGAATAAGTCACCTTCGACTAAATTTGTCCATGTTTGGCGCAGAACACAACAGGAAGAATTTGAATGACGTTGCAGGTGGCAAAATATAAAATACAGTCTGTACTTGTTCAGCATTGCAGTTGCTTGGATTTCATATATTTTGTGTGCGCCTATATGGATATCTTTGTTCCTGCTTGCATGACACTGTAATTGTTTTGTTCTTGTTTTTTTTGTGTTTTTTTTTCTTTGTTTTTTTTTTTGTGGTTTTTGTTTTTTTTGTTTTTTTTTTTTGGTTTTGTTTTGTTTTTGTTTTTTGTTTTTTTTTGGTTTTGTGTTTTTGTTTTTTGTTTTTTTTGGTTTTTTGTGTTTTTTTTTTTGTTTTTTGTTTTTTTTGTTTTTTGTTTTTGTTTTTTTGTGGTTTTTTTGTTTTTGTTTTTTTGTTTTGGTTTTTGGTTTTTGTTTTTTTGTTTTTTGGTTTTTTGGTTTTTGTTTTTTTTTGTTTTTTTGGTTTTGGTTTTGGGTTTTTTTGTTTTTTGTTTTTGTTTTTTTTGTTTTTTTGTTTTTTGTTTTTTGTTTTTTTTGTTTTTTTTGTTTTTTTTGGTTTTGGTTTTGGTTTGTTTTTTTGTTTTTTTGTTTTTTTTTGTTTTTGGTTTTTTGGTTTTTTGGTTTTGGTTTTGGTTTTTTGGTTTTTTTTGTTTTGGTTTTGGTTGTTTATTGTGTATATATATGTGTTTGCTATGTTATCCGTACGTGAATCACTCTGTTTCTTTTCTCCCTCCCCGCCACTCTGTTAACTACTCCTTTCTCTCTCTGTTCTGCAGGACGCCCTTGCACTGTGCTGCATCATGTAACAATCTTCCCATGGTGCAGTTGTTGGTCAACCATGGAGCTTGCATTTTTGCAACAACCATAAGTGACCAGGAGACGGCCGCCGAGAAATGTGAAGAAGACGAAGACGGATATGATGGATGCTCCGAATATTTATACAGTAAGCAGATATTCTAAGTGAGATCATATGGAAAAAAAAGTTTGTTATGCATTGTGAAAATGGCTTCACAGACAAATGTTTTACATTGTACAAAGCAATGGCTTACGGCAGGAATCGGCAACCTACAGAACGGGTGCCACACGTGACTCGCCAAGCAATTTCCAAATGGCACGGTTAGTTGAACTAAAGAAGTCTCTGGAAAACGAAAATTTAGAAAAGTCTACTGCTATTCTCAACTGTTGAACATATCTTTCGAGATCTTTCATCTGTTTGAAGAAAATTGCTTTTGCTCTTCTTTCGGCTTTTAGTTCAACTTATTTCTGTGAGCAAATTTTCTCTCACGTAAAAGCAGTGTTAAGTCCACAATGAAGTTGCCTAACACCTGAACATTTAGAAAATTGGTGTAAAACTCAAAAGTAACAAAATATGTTGCCGATATTGAGCAATTGACTAGAACCATGAAAGTGTAAAGCTCTCGTTAATTATAAAAACTAAAAAAAAACTTTTAAAAACAGTTTATTTCTATCAATGTGAGTTACATATTGTATATATATATATATATTGTATTTCTGGTGTATTATGTGTAGGAACAGAGTTTTAGTTTCTTCTTCTATTATTATTCCCGACTTTTAAAATGGGATTCCATTTACCTCTTTAGAGCCGTCCATGATTTTCATACGTGTGAGCCTTCTTTTCGGTTTTTACGCGCAGTCATTCCAGGCTTTGCCGCCATGTTGTTTGCGTTGTCCAACACCTGCTCTGCGACCACAAAAGACAGAGGCAACCCTAAGCCTCCTGCTTCGTCTAGGACCGTGTTCACCACATATAATGAAATATATTGTAGAACAGGTATATTGACTTTGACTTGTATAGAAATAGGTATACTGCTGGCACACTGAATGACTTTAAAACCTTATGTCAGCAACTAGTTAGCAAAGGGTTACGGTCATATCACGTTAAAATTAGAATGTTTACACCTGCAAAAGCTTCGTTCAGTACTGAACATCAAAAAGAATTACTTTGTGACCAACATCAAAGTTCTGGATCAGTCATAGTAACGAATTACTGATCATTTAATACCGTCTTCTTATTGGTCAGGACACATATAAAAAATGGAAGAGTCTAGATTTCCACGTCAAGCGACATTCAGTAAACTCCCTTTAGAGAAAAAAAAACAAGTGGTTGCTCTTTTCGAAGATACAAGGCCCGACTCGAAACAACATTGAAAGCCACTGGACTTGATCTTAACTCGCTTGAAGCACAAGTACAAGACTGTATCAACCGGCGACGTTCCATCGCCATCGGGACGAAAAAACTTCAAAGCCACAAAAGCGAAAAGGAACAAGTCAAGCGAAAAGGCTCGACATGATCAACCCCGCCCACCAACATTACCATACTAACAATGCCATCGGTTCTTTTTGGCAAGAATTGGTCTATTTAGTCATCAACGATGAAGCGAACAAACTAAATTCTTGGATCTAAACTTATAAATAAATAGAACTTTGTGTGTGTGTGTCCGTCCGTTACTTATAGACTCCAAAACGGCTCAACCGATGTCCTTGAAAATTTACACAGTTGTAATATAAGCATCTGCGAATGTTCTTAGCTAGGTTTTGTGTCGAGGTACCCCCCGATAAATATCGAAAATCGATAATCGAAAAAATCGGGTTATAGGAGTGGTCCGATTTTAATCAAATTTGGTACACTCATAGACAAAGACATAAGAAACGATATTCAGAAGTTTCAAGGTTGCAGTTCTTACAATAGTGCAGAAAATCGATTATATATAAAAGGCAAGATGTTTGTGTGTGTCTGTTTATCTCCCTGTATGTCTGTATTTTTTTTTTTTTTTTTTTTTTTTCAGCCGTTTTATTTTAGTTTTTGCTTCGGGTTTGGCTCTAAATAAGTATAATTGTAGTTCTTAGTCTCAGCCATGATACCATTTACTCAGAGGACTTATTTAGCCTTCAAAATTCAGTTTACGACGAAAAAACTTATTTGATATCGATACCAGGAAATTAAAATTTGACTTACATCCATTCATTTTTCTTTCAGTCTACGGTTTCGCTTTAATTGGAAACAACTATTGCTTTTTAGTCTTTCGTGCCAACGGCTAAAGAGTCTGAGCTCCAGGACCATGGATTAGTTTTAAAGCTTTCATTACACCCGAGCAACGCCGGGCTATACTGCTAGTATTAGATAAAGCTGACAATTAGCGATATAATCGTAATTTATTGAATGCAAAAATATGATTGGCAGGAAAATATTCCCAAATTTCTTGATTTCTTACCATTTCTGTAATTTAAATCTTTGTTTGTTGTCATTCTCGTATTTCAGGTGTTCAAGAAAAGCTTGGTATAGTGAACAACGGAATTGTGTATGCCATCTTTGATTATGAGGCAGAAAATTCTGATGAATTGAATTTTAAAATAGGAAACCAGTTAAGTGTTTTAAGAAAAGGAGACGAACATGAAAAGGAATGGTGGTGGGCTCGTCTTCATGACCAAGAAGGATATGTGGCACGAAACTTGCTTGGGGTAAGTAAATAAGATCTACAAATCGAAAAAAAATTCTATTATTGGAAACAAAAAGATGTCACACTTTCTCACCTGACTATCACAGATATATTGACAAGGGGTAGGGATAATGTTCCTGATAATAAAAGCAAAAGTACCATTAAGAATCAGTCAGTTGAGTGCCATACGTGATACACGCTTGGGCGATCATGTCTCGAAACAGACATGACTGACTGGACAGAAGATTATCCCGCAGGAGGTTGCCCTTGCTTTCTGCGGTAGACTGGTTACCGACCAAGGCTATAGAACCCAATCTGTCCTGTTATTTAACCCATAACTGGAAGGAATAGGCGGATTAATACCTTTCCCAAGGGTATTTGCGCGTAAGTGAATGCAATGAATTCAGCTGGAATTCGAATTCGGCTCCCCGATTTCTCGTTCCGAGCCGATATCCACTGCACCACATCCATTAAAACTAGTAATAAAAAAAAAAGTAATGTTCAATTATTGATTCGACCGATACTCATTCAAGCGGGCATTCCAATTTTTTTGCTACTTAAATTTTAAAAATTTGACAAAACAGAAGTTAGTTTTTAAAATTAATTTTACTTTATTAAAACTCATTTTTTAATATCTTTATTATTTGATTCTGTTTACAAATCTTAATTTCTTTAATACATTTTTCATTTTCTGTTTTTTATATAAATTTTCATTTTTTTTTTAACTACTTTCAAGTTTTATTCTACTTTTTATTTATTTTATTTACATTGTTTTTTCTTTTCTTTTCTTTCTTTCTATTCTTATTTTCCGCTCTTTTTAGTTTGTGACCTCATTTACTTCTTGTTCTCTTAATTTGTCCATCTTTCCGTTCATTTTTTCTTCCGTTCTCTCCCCTTTCGGTTTTTTTTCCTACCCCGTTCTCCCACTCTTTTTCGTTTGTCTTTCCTCCACTTCTGTTTCTCCACTTCCCGTTCATTTACCCCTTTTCGTTCGTTCTCCCTATATTCGTTCTTTTCCCCCTTCCCGTTCTCTCCCTCTCTTTCGTTTTTTCCACTCTTTCCGTACCCCCCCCTTCCATTCTTTTCTCCCCCTCTTTTTCGTTTATTTCCTTTCCGTTCTTTTTTTCCCCGTTTACCGTTTTTTTTTCCCGTTTACCGTTTTTTTTCCCCCGTTTACCGTTTTTTTTTCCCCGTTTACCCTTTTTTTTTCCCCCCCGTTTACCGTTTTTTTCCCCCCGTTTTCCGTTTTTTTTTTCCCCGTTTACCGTTTTTTTTCCCCCGTTTACCGTTTTTTTCCCCGTTTACCGTTTTTTTTTCCCCGTTTACCGTTTTTTTTCCCCCCCGTTTACCGTTTTTTTTCCCCGTTTACCGTTTTTTTTTCCCCGTTTTCCGTTCTTTTTTTCCCCGTTTTCCGTTCTTTTTTTCCCCGTTTTCCGTTCTTTTTTTTCCCCGTTTTCCGTTCTTTTTTTTCCCCGTTTTCCGTTCTTTTTTTTCCCCGTTTTCCGTTCTGTTTTTCCCCGTTTTCCGTTCTTTTTTTCCCCGTTTTCCGTTCTTTTTTTCCCCGTTTTCCGTTCTTTTTTTCCCCGTTTTCCGTTCTTTTTTTCCCCGTTTTCCGTTCTTTTTTTTTTTTTTTTTTCGCCGTTTTCCGTTCTCCCCTTTTCTGCCCCCATTTTTATTTTGTTCGCCCCCTTTCCGTTCTGTTGTTTTTTCCCTCCCTTTTCTTTTTTCCCTTCCCTTTCGTTTTCTTTTGGGTTTTTTTCCCTCGCTTTCGTTCTCCTCTACTTTTTTTTAAAAACTGTTTTGCCAACTGTTTCCTCTGAAGGTATGAGAAAAATATATTTAATAATTATCCATAGATTTACTTTTCTTTTTTATTTATTTATTTATCTATTTTTTGTTTTTTAGCTCCAGCCAAGAGTTTCCCCTGAACACAGTCGCTGGCTGAACAGCTAACTATTCGCCTGTTTCTCAAAAGCACAAAAAGAAAAATGAGGAAGACAAAGGCTGTTTAGAAAGGCCGTCATCTGTGCATTATTATTCATGTGTATATCTAACCATTTTATGGGTGTGTGACATCATCAGTTAAAAAAAAAAAACTCATTGTTTCTTTGAAGTGGTCCTTTCTTCCTTCCTTCGTCCCTTCCTGAAATGGTTCTCTTCAGCTGTCGTTACTCTGCACTCCAAAGATTTATTGTCCAGAATCACAATCTCTCCACACACAATCTCTCTCTCACTTTTCTAGTAATATATACGAATAAGTGATTGTTATCTGTGTGTGCGTATATATATATATATATATATATATATATATATATATAATGTTGTGAGTACAGAGAAATTAAGAAAGTTGACTCTCTGGTGATATCTATATATATATATATATATATATATATATATATATCAATAAAAGAAAGGGAGAAATATTTGAAAATTGTGTTCAAACATTCCCATTCTTTGAAGAAAGAACACACACATATATATAAAAATTAATGTTTGATTTTTGTATTCCCCATGATGTTGGGGTAAAAAATAAATATGCCTCTTGGCCCACCTGCTTCAGGATGGCAATGTTATAGAATCACAGACTATGGATGTTTGATCGTTTAATAATGTGAATTAAAACACAAAAAAATTGTTTTTTTAAAGTTCAATTGACTTCTTATTTTTTTTTTCTTAAAATGTATCCTTTGACTTGATTTTTTTTTCTTTTTTTAGCCACGTAATATTGAGTTGATGCCTATCAACATATATAAAAGAAAGACATAGAGAATATATATATATATATATATATATATATATATATATATATATAGTTAAATATGACAGACAATGAATGTCTATTATGTTTAATCATGAACTGTTCTAAACATCGTATTTTGGCTTTAAATTCAGGTGAAAATAAAGACAAAAATTGTACCAATATTTGGTTATTTTTTATTATGCTCACATTTTCGGCTCACCTGTGCCATCTTCAGGGAGGTTACAGGGACGTTAACATAAAGACATTCACGATCAAAGATGATTTTATTTTGTGTTGACATGAAACATTGCTAAGCAACGATAAGTCACCGAATAGCAGACGCAGTTTGTAAATTTGTAATGCGGTTCTATGACGTCACACCGCGTGAGAGGCCGAAATGTTAACAGAACCATATTCCAAATACAATGTGATGTGTTATGACCAGATTGAAATATGATTTTAAGTGTGGGTTGTTTTCATTTAATGTAGATAGCCTCCAATATCTGAAGGTTTTTTTACTGTGTCTGTGAGTGGGTATTATTGTGCTATCGACTAAAATCTGTTTAATGTTACCTACATGGCTGTAGAACCAACATGTGAAAAATATCCAAATATTGGACAATTTTTGTCTTCATTTTCACCTGAAATTAAAGCCAAAATACGATGTTTAGAACGGCTCATGGTAAAACATAATAGGCATTGGTTGTCTGCTATATTTAACAATATATGTTTAGAAAGTTATCTACTGCCTCTATAGACTATATATATATATATATATATATATATATATATATATATACACACACACAGAGAAAAACTCAACACATAAATAAACGGCTATAAATTAAAAATTTATTTCAGCAATGTAAAGAAAAAAAAATTACAATTGCCACGTTCAAACCGTTGATGAATAAATAAATGCATACAATTGGATTATCTTCTCCGTCTTCACAGGTTGCCATTACCTCATATATATATATATATATATATATATATAGCTCTTATTTTATTTATTTTTAATCAATTCACTCCAAGTAAGGCGATAATGCAGGGGTCTACTTAAATTGAAAATAATTTTAAAAGGTGAACTGAATGGTAGATAAACATATGTATCCCTACTGAAGAAAAAAATTAGAAAATAAAATTTCAACATTCAGGCAGAGTCATTAGAAGCATAGGACTGAAGGGAACTTTAGAAGGAGCCTTAAGCCCAATCCTAAATAATAAACAAATTTCTACTTCTGTTTAAAAGACTGTGAAAAAGTATGAACCGGTTGATAGTGTTCTATAAGTTTGTGACGGATTAAATAGGGAGAGAGAAAAAGTTAGGTATAAAACCAAGAAATGTTAACTTCTTAAAAATAAAAATGGTGTTCTGGAGGTGAGGTACTTCCACTTTTCGACATAAATCTTCGATGCCTAATTTTAAAATGAACTTTTTAAAATGAAAAAACATTCTTGAAGATATCATTTTAGATCTAATTAAAAGCTTAATGATTAAATTTATTATTTCCATTAAGTAAAAAATTCTAGTGTAATTTCAGAGAGAAATTATATAGATTTGAAAGTCACATTTAATTTCGATTTCTTAAATTTTCTTAAAAACGGCCATTTTTTTTTAATTTTAAGAAATTTGTAAACCAACAAAAATTCATCGATTTTAAAAACATTTCAAGATTTCTGACACTTTATTTTAGTAAAATTAGAAAATTGAAAGTTAAATTACACTGATTTAAAAACAATATTAATTACTTATAGCATAAAAAATAACACTCTGGATCATTAGGTTTATAAAATTAGAATTCGTGCCAAAAACTACGGTTTCATAATTATTTAACATTAAAGATGGTTTCTAAAGAAAGGCTTTTTTTTTCTTTTTTCTTTTTTTTTTCTTTTGAAATATATCTCACACATGTTAAGTCCTAAAGAAGTCGAAAAATGTTTTCAGAAAATATACTTTTCACAATCTGATTTCAAATAAGAAAATAAAACTTATCTTTCTTAGATTAGTTAAAGAGTTATTTCCCTTGGATTTTTTCTAAGTAATACTTATTTACGCGATCATGTTTGTTTTGGCTTATGACTGCCTAGGCGGAAAATTCCCTCGCATTAAATTGCCCTTACTTTTTGCAGCATACGCACTGGTTGCTAAGTAATGCTATAGGATCCAATCTTTTCTACTATTTAACCCATAGCTGCGGATGGAATCATACCATTTCCATAGACATTTACGCGTAATTGAAAGTAACTAATTGATAGACATAAGTGTTTCTATGATGGAAATTTTATTTTATTTTTTACAAGGCCCGAGAGATACTCGAAGCAGAGGGAGAGGTACAGTGTAAGATGCACAGTTTTTATGGTTAGGTGTGGAAGATAAACGGTTCTCTAGGCTAACAACTTATAAATGGAGTTACGTCCCTTAGATAAGTTAACGAGTTACTATCCTTGGATTTGTTTTGGTTTTTTTTAATTTATTTATTTATTTATTTTTTTATTTTTATTTTTTTTTCATGAAGGCGACTTCAATTAGCCATGAGTGTTTCGATCATATTTGTTTGAATTTTCATAACTGAAAACTTGTGTATGAAAGGACTACCGTTGTTGATTGATCAAATTGCAAAAAGAAAATAATCCTAACCAACTCTTTGAAACTAATTTCGTTATTTTTTTCTTTACTACTAATAATAATATCATTGTTTATTCCATTTAAGCACTTGCATGTCGCGTTTACTTACTGCAAAGGTTTCAAAGAAGCAGATTAGGGAAAATAATTAATTAACTTTCCAGGAAAAATAGCTCATCCCCGAGGGCTGCTGAACAATTTTCTTGACCTGATCCACTTCATAATTCATAAAACCGGATAAAATTATTTTGTCACTCTTCAGCAATTTTTTATGTTATATCTCCGGAAAAAAAAGGCTTAGAGGTAAATCCCAAAGGATCCTATTAGAATTAATTTATCATGGATTATTATACAACACAGATCTAGCCAAAGGGCTCAATCTAATTAAATTTATTTAAAGAGCCAATATTCATTACATTTGTAGTGATACTGACCGAACAAAAGCGATGGACCGGATGTTTGCATCCTCACAACCAAAAATCAAATGACCAAAAGTCGTCGGTGCATATCCGAGTTCGCGCAGATGTTCTGGTTGAAAAATAAAAATTAAATATTAAAATTCCAGTTCGCGAGCCTACGCGAATTTTATTTATCGGCCAATGGGAAGCTCAGAATCAAATACAAGTGTGAAATCCCAAATGATCTGCTGCGATCCAAAAAGAAGATATAAAAAGCCGACACAGAAAGCATCGCCAGACAGGCAGACTAGAGAGAGAGAGAAAGGTGTAATCAGTATCCCCTTGACCTAAGTCAAGTGGCTTACTATCCTAGCCTCCCTTCCCTCTCATCTTATCTTTCACTGTCTCAAAACTACTTACTGACCTAAGGAGCGAATACATCAAATACATTCCTTACTTACAACGCTCCCACCTTCCTAAGCATTAATTCTCTTTTCAGCATTTTATTGCCATGAACATTTTAACGTCCGTTGGACCTATACTTCAATTATCACCTTAATTCAAAAACCCTCAAATCTGCCGATCGCATTTATATTTTACGGAAAGTTCAAAATGAACATTCCTCCCGGCCAACGCACCCACAATTTAAGTATCGAATTCTCCTTGTCATTCTTCTGTTGCCACTATACATTCCTTCATGACGGCTAATAAGAAGAAAAGAATAAACTAAAATTAAAATTCCTCAAAATTGTTTCTTTTCTTATTAACCGCATAATTAAATGATATTTTACACTTCCATTTCTTAAATCTATATTCCTTTTAGTTCAATTGTTTGATTTTAAAATTGGGTTTAGCCAGTTTATATTGGCATTACTGCCGTTGTGGGAGCGTGTTCGATTGTAAGCTATATTTCTACGGATTACTGCAAGGTTACTTGGAATATTTTCTCTGTGGAAATCTGCCTGGCACAAGGCCACTTCCAAATGGACTTTGTACCCAAATCCTTACAACCTACGATTTATATTTTATGAGTATTAAAATTCTAGAAGTAAACAAGAAAAAAGATGAAATAAAGTTGACAATGCATCAGTTTGTAACGAAATAATGCCTTAACATATATTTAACAAACATACGTAATTGTTGAATCATACGTGAAATGGTCGCGTGTGAATTGCCTCCCATGTTCTGTGTGAAAATAATTGTTACAGTTTTTAGAATATGATTCAGTGTTCATCATTGTTGAAGGACTAACACAGCGTTAAGAAAAATATATATAGTTCTGTTAAGATAAATTGTTCAATTATGAAAGTTAATGAATAATGTCTTAGTATTAGGTGTACTGAAGATAGAATTTGAATAACAGAGTTGGGCGTTATGACACTTTTTGTGTTTTTTGTCATGTTATTGACTTGATGAATGTCTGCTCCAACTGTATAATTTGTGCACATGTTAGTTAAAGAAATAAATGGTAGCTAATTGCGTTCTGAAATTAGTGCGAGTGTGTGAGAGCGAATTAGATGAGATTGAGGAACGCGACCCTTCGACAGCATGACGCTATCGCGGGCAGCTGAAACTGCCAACTGTCTTGCTTGGTACTCGAACTGGAACTGCCTCTTGTAACACACGTGTCCCCGCTTTTTTATAAGCCCCGGGAAAAACGCGGGAACCCATAAGATCTCGTGATGGTCGCGCGCGCTCGTGTGTGTGTGTGTGCATGTGTGAGTGAGGATGTGGATGAACTGTGTAGAAATACACGTGATTCCACCCCGTCATACATTTAACTTCCTAATAATTAATCTAAAATTGAAATGCATAAAAATAGTTTTCATTTCTTATTAACCGTATAATTCCTTTTTTTTTTTTCCTTCTAGTTCTCTCATTTTAATGTTTAACTTATGTCTAACCAGTTTATTTTGGTATTAACATTATGCGTGACCCTTTGACAGTGGCCTCGAAAAGACGTAATGTCACCTGACCTATATCCTATTTATTTACTTCTAATTTATTTTATTGTATCTCTTTTCGTTACAGATCTGGCTTCTTTTCTTTTCCACCAACCCCCCTTTTTTTATCCTTGACTTCCTTCCGGTTTTTGCAGACACAAACAAATTTTTTCTTCCCATAATGTTTTGATTTTTCGCTAACATCACGAGAACCAAACATTCAAATCCTGAAATGGTCTGTTCCATAATAAGTACCTGTCGACTGCATAATGAATGAAAGTCCGCGTCATGCTAAAGACATAGGATAGTATGTATATTTATTAATATATACTTAATAGCTCTGTTATATTACATTGAGTACTTCTTTATAAATACCTGTGTGTATATTTATATATATATATATATATATATATATATATATATCCAGGTAAAAAGGACTCAAGGTTTTACTATTTTGAGTACCTTGGCATTTATTTTATTATAACAGTGCTCAAGATAATAAATATTATAGAGCTTAATAAAATCATATAATTATGAATTAATTGTGACACGGCAGTTTCTATGTTTCGAGAGAGATTCTCTACATCAGGCAATGTCGATCGTGTAAATGATTTAATTCATAACTATATGATTATATATATGAGGTGCGCCCAGTGCAAGTTCCGGGAGATACTTGAGGCACAGGCTTACATTAAAAAGGAATTTGTGCGGATAGGAGGGTAATATAACGGTTAACTCCAGACTTCAACAGATTGTGGTGATCGGGAAAAACATATTTTTCGGAATTGGTTCCACAGAACCGTGGTTGGCGGGTAGAAGCTGTTCAAGTGGAAGATGGAATACGGAGGTAATGTGGGTGATGTAAGTGGCATAGCGGCTCCTCGCCGTGCAGGTGAGAACTAGTGGAATCATGCTGCAATGGATAAATTGTTTAAATTATGCCAAAAAAAAACATCTCATTTATTACACAAGAAATATGTTGAAATACTAAAGAGTAAATTTATTCAATAAAATCGACATTAGCTTTAACCCCGGCCTCCAGATGCTATCAGAATCTTTTCTGCAACTCTTCTGTACGATCTCCATGTTTAAGTTGGCTAATGCTTCCATAATCTTTGCCTTCAGGTCATCTTTGGTGTTACAAGGAATTAACTGCACTCCACGCATGATAATCAAGGTGGTTGCAGTCTTGGGAGCGGGGTTGCTGGCCAGATGTAAGGCGTGATGTGGTCGTAGAAATTGTCTGACAACTATGACTGGGTTCTCCTGTTTGTGTGACAGGGTGCAGAGTCTTCGTGAACCAGGACAACACTACCTTCTCCAGGCACTTGATGTAGACATTCGGCTACCTAACCAAGAAAGTTCTTTTTTTTATCAGAACGATCAGAGTGAGTTTTCTAAGATGCTGTACTTTCGTTGTGACCATTCCAACTCTTTCCGAATCCTTTCCGAACACTCTGGAAATGTTCGAATTAGAGATTCCGTCGCGGATACCAAGTAGTACGACATGCCTTTTACAAACTTCTGTGAATTGCGTCACGGTGCACTTTTTTTCACAGATGGCACCCAACCGACCCTACGATGCAAAAAAGGAAACGCGCATACGTGAAGTTAAAAATATATAAAATGGAGACAATTTACTCATCGCACAGTGTAGTCCATTCCGAGCACTTTTCATGTAATTAACGATAGAACAGTGAAAGATTCGCCACATTTCGTTTGTGTGTGTGTGTGTGTGTGTGTGTGTGTGTGTGTGTGTGTGTGAGAGAGAGAGAGAGAGTGGTAAATAGATATTGGAGGGTGGAAGATAATTCGTTGCCGACAAGAATTCGGAGAGACTTCGGAACTGGTAAGTAAGGGCAAGGCAGTTCCCGGACAAATATGGCAGCAGTACTCCATTCTCAACTTGAAATACACGAATAAGTTTGAAAAAAAAAAAGGAAGCGATAATGCCTCTCTGTTTAATTTCTTGTTGTATTTTTTGGCTAAGGTGTTGAATATGTGCTCAAAATTATGGATAAATTGTCTCGAAGTTTGTTTGGTAAATTTTTGTTTTGTTCCCCGAAGGCCTTTACCCCTTCAAATCTCTCAAAAACATCCTTATTTCCGTGCAAAAGTAACTACTGAATTCAAATCGATAATTGTTTATTGACGAAACTTAACTTTTTTCAATTTTACAACCAGAAAAATATCGAACTTCTTTTCGCTGTTTATCTCACCCCATAACCACGCTTCAAAACATGTTATTCACTGCTGAATGACTTAACGCATAGATTTTTCGACCAATTTGCCTTCCTTTTTGCTATTCATGCGCGGAAATTGAGTTCCGAACCCAAACAAATCGCGGACTAATCGCTCAAAAGAAGTAAACGGGCCGTAATAAGTATCTTACGCTCCAAGTCATTTAGCGGTGAATCAGATATAAAAATGGTAGTAAGGGGTGACATATAGTCCGACTTTTTTGTGGTCGAAAACAGGAAAAATAGTAGGTTTATTCAATAAACAATTATCAATTTGATTTCAGCATATACATTTGCACGTAAGTAAGGAAGTTTAGGAAAGATTTGACGGGATAAAGGCCTTCGGGGAACAAAACAAAAATTTACCGTTTTTTTTATTTATTTTATTTTATTTTATTTTTATTTATTTATTTATTTTTGTGAATTTTGTTCAAGTACTTTCGACTTTCGTTGCTGAATAAACTACGAGTGGGCTTTGTTGAACTAACACAGACATTCCTGAGCAGGCGTCTGTAACAGGTGTAGTCTGAAACGAGTAACGGGCCATACACACATATATTGATACAAATAATATTTGTCACTTAGCTGATTAATACTATATTCAGTAACTTAACTCTACAGTTTCGTAGATGAACCTATTTTTGTAATTGTTTCAGTAGGCGACTGTCATTTTTTTTAATACTAAGCTTGATGTAATTACTTTATGCGCTAGTTATTGGTGCTAGGTTGATTTTTTCCCTCTTTGTGTGTGCACATGTGCAAAATGTCATGGTTATTTCGCCATATTGGTTTGGCCAATAAATTCGTTCAATTTATTATATACCTTTTCTACTTATTAAACAAACAAACCGTTTGGCCAACGCAATATATTAAAAAATCCTTTCATATTTCAACGAGAATCCAGTGTCATCAGAATGGATTTGTATTTTATTTATTTTACCAGTTTTAACCAGTGAAAATTTTACGGTTTTTTTATTTGAATATTCTGATGCATCATAATTCTTCAGTTAATAATTGAATAAGCGCATGGCAAAATTTTATGACAATAAAATATTCGTAGAATTTCCCCTATTGCATCATTAAATATTTGTACTTAATTTAAACAAAATATTGCAACAACGATCATAAAGTTCTCTCTCTTCTTCGTTCATATCATTCGTTCTTAGTATTCGTTCTCTAATATGTTTATGGATTGCTTGTCTCTCTTCTGCTCGTAATCGTTCTCGTCTTCTTTTCTGTCGTTCTCTTACTGCCTCTGTTGTCTTCTACTTTCTTTCCATTACAATGATTTTCTCCGGAAATATAATGCATTTACAAAATACATTTACTTTCATTCATTACAGCAAAAGCGTGACACACGTAGGTATCACTGTATTATAAAGATTACGGCTTGATATGTTGTTCACGGCGAGAATTGAAGGACAGATTGGATAAAATAAACAGATGGAAATTATTTTTTCAGTTGAAGGAGAATCAAAATGAAGACAGTAAAGAAAGACTTTAAATTATTATTTAAAGCACAAAAACGCTCTAAGTACAATAATACTCTCTCTTTTTTTATAATCGATGATATATATTTTACATTAATTCTCTTTTCGTTTTATATTTCCTATTCGACATTTTCTTTCATTCATCACTAGCAGTATAGCCCGTTGTTGCTCGGGTGTAATGAAAGCTTTAAAACTAATCCATGGTCCTGGAGCTCAGACTCTTTGGACGTTGGCACGAAAGACTAAAAAGCGATAGTTGTTTCCAATTAAAGCGAAACCGTAGACTGAAAGAAAAATGAATGGATGTAAGTCAAATTTTGATTGTTTGGTATCGATATCAAATAAGTTTTTTCGTCGTAAACTGAATTTTGAAGGCTAAATAAGTCCTCTGAGTAAATGGTATCATGGCTGAGACTAACAACTATAATTATACATACTCAGAGTAAAACCCGAAGAAAAACCAAAATAAAAGGGCTGAAAACCTGATTTTGATCAGACCCGATATGATATCGGGGTATCGATTTCCAATATCGGAGTCAAATCAGTCATATAAGTAAGTCGATGAAAACTTATATACCCACGTGAGTAAAACTGGAGAAAATTAGCCATATTGATGGCTGGATATCAGTTTTTGATTAGATTCGATAGAATATCGGGAGTATCGATGTCCGATATCGGGGAAAATGAGTCGTCTGAGAAGATCTACTAATGTTTGAGACTAAAAACTATAATTTTACCAAGTTGGAGCAAGTTCTGCATAAAGAACCACGATAAAAGGGCTGAAATCCTGATCTTGATCAGACCTGATCGGATATTGGTTTATCGATTTTCGATATCGGAGAGAAATCAGAAAAAATAAGTAATCAATGACCTGGCCAGAAGCTTAAAGAATATTTTTGTGAAGTTTGGTGAGAATCGGATAAAAATTGTGGATTTGTATAAAGGACATAAAGACTGTAAGGCAGACACACACGCAAACATCTTGCCTATTATATATATAGATGCGTCTTTGCGTGTACGTCGTCCGGCGTTTCCATGTTTAATCTTTTGTGTCTGTGTGCGTTCATATCATTTTGTAGAGTACGAAACACGTAGGTACTACAGTATTAATATACAGCTTTTTCAGTTTTTTTTTTTTTTTTTTTTTTCAAATGACATCGGGTGATTGGCGAAAATGTTTAGACAAATCTTTTCACAAATTGCCTTAGGTATCTTCTCTTTCTTCGGATTTTCATCCAATTTTATTCATGCATTGTCTGTCTGTCTGTCTGTTTGTCTCTCATACAAATACGTGTTTTGGTTAGATCGGTGAGTTTTTAGATAGTTACTATCACTTGATAGCAATCAACTAGCGTGATTTTTTTATTATTCGTTTCACCCTAAACAAGACAATAAAGCTACTAAGATACAAGAGTTACTGCGTGTTAATTGAGTATTTTTCTCATATGCTCTAAGGAGAAAGAACAAGAATTAAGAAGACGGAAGATAACGATTTGAATTTTTATATTTCACTCTAAGGAAGGAAATAAAGCCAATAAGACGCAAGAGGTGACACAGAATATGAGAAAAGAAACTATTAAAGAGAGAGGACAATAAAAGAACAAGAATTAAGAAGACAGTAGATAACGACTGACTTTGCATTTCAATTTTTGAAGAGTAACTTTGACTGGAAAGAAAAAGTTAGAAGAGAGTTCCATCAGTAAGAAGTGCAATAGAAGAAACTGTTAACATAGAACTTTCGGTTATATCTAGCTATTCCTACTGTAAAATGATGAGAAATATTGTAATTTTGTTTTATTATCATTATAACTGAATAACTATCGGTATTGTTTAACTTGGTTATATGTCTGGATGCGTTAGTTCAGGTGCCAGGAATAGACCCTTTCACTCTCTCTCTCACCATTTCTCTCTCTCATATATATAACGTAGCACACTTGGTATACTATCCAGGTAAATTCCGATAGACGAACTCAAAAGAACTCAATGTTAAATTCATTTATTTAATTTAACAGAGTAATTTAGAAAAGATTTTTGATTCATTAAAAAATAAAATATATAATAAATCCAGATGAAGAGGACTCAAGGTTTTACTATTTTGAGTGCCCCCGAATTTATTTTATTATGAACAGTGCTCAATATAATAAATATTATACAGATTCGTATAATCATATAGTTATGGATTAATTGTACATTGCGACACGGAAATTTCTATGTTTCGAGATAGATTCTCTTCATCAGGAAATGTTTGACGTTGGTTGTAGAAATGATTTACAATCACTGGAAATGTATAATGTAAATCATTTGTACAACCAACGTCAAACATTGCCCGATGAAGAGAATCTATCTCGAAACATAGAAATTTCCGTATCGCAACATACAAGCAATTCATTACTATATATATATATATATATATATATATATATATATATATAGCGCATCCTGTCGGTAGGGATCTGAACCTCCTCCTGGAACTGGTTGGGTTAATTTCAGATCCAGAACTAAAAGAGTGGAAAGAATATTTACTAAACCCAACGCCATAATCTCCCAAAATTGAAAGATGCCTAGGGCATATCCTAGCGGAACGAATTAACATACGTGTGAGTCCTACGCCACCCAAACCCGTTCAGAGAATAAAATGTGAGAAAATCTTTGAAGACTTTTTTTTTTTTTTTCAAACAAAAAGAAATTGTCTCAAAGGCGCAAGGGGTTACTTGGAATAAAAATAAACATAAAAAACACTGAAAAAATCTTTAATGAGGAAACGGACAAAAATAGAACCAGTTTCCGGAAAACGAAATTTGAAAGCGATGAGATCTATTTGTCAATCTTGTATTACGTTTAAATTTATGCAGACGAGACAGTATGGAGGAAAGTTAATCGGAACAACTGCCATACAAATATTTATCGAAAAGACAGAGGGAGGCCTCATCAGGGCGGTGGGAAAGTGACTGATTTGTAGATACCAAGTCAGGATCGATTACATTAAAAATCAGTCTTTGGATTTTGTCATGAATCTCGAGATATATAGAAGGAGCACCAGAGCAAAATAGTAGCATTATTCAATCTACTCACGAAACAAAATTGTCTGATACAACACAGCGAACCAACTTTCCTAGCTGTAGGCTTATCAATTGAGTTATAATCATTCCACGTCATGTCAGTGGAAAACGCGTGTCCAAGAAGCTCCAAAGTGTTGCTGTCCTGGAGTTTACCATCAGCCAATTCTAAATTGAACCCTTTATTTAATCAACTGGAGTAGACAGTTCACGTTCCTCTGCCCATGTATAGGGGAGATAACTCGTCTAGTTTTTATTTTTACTACTGCTTGATTATTGCCTTTCTTCGTCTCCACTGAGTCAAGTACATGCTGCCCGACTCAGGGATTGAACTTACAATCACTGTCATGAAATTCACGAACTAACACCATTGTCCTTTAAATTCAACCAGAAGATTCTCTCAATTATGTACATACGTAGTACACAGTCATAAAGTGAAAAAAAAAAACAAATTGGAATCGTATTATTAAGTTAAAAAAAAGGAACTCGCTCAGTAGCGAAACCTTTTTTACTCAGTGTAATTTGATAACATAATACCAGTTTGATGAGCATGTATTATATCTTATGCAAATAGTTTGTGCTTACTACTACTACGACTACTATCATCATCATCATCATCATCGTCATCGTCATCATCATCATCAGTAGCAGCATCTCCGCTTCCTTTGATACTTGTTGAATACTCGTTTCCTTTTCCTTGTACCTAATGGTGTGTAGGGCAGCGTTTTTGCTGTTTCCGTAACAAACTGTTTTTTATGGGGCAGAGTTGTTAGCCCTGCGCCTAACCCCCAAACCTGGAGGAAGGTGACTTTCTAAGCGTAGCTTAGACGTAACATACGACCGAAAGTAGGGAGTGCCCAGTGAGGATCGAACTCACTACTCAGTTATAATGGTTCTAGCGAAACGAGTTTGCTAACCATTACACCACGCCGAGGTGCCCTCGTTTCCTTCTGGGTACCAACAATTCAGAAATGGCTTCATGACATTTTCCATTGATCAAAAAAAGACCAAAAATTTCCTAAGGTCACACACATTTTACATAAATAAATCCCTTCGTAATGTGTGAGATGTACTTGTGAGTATATATATATGGCCGTATCTGACTACCGGGCACACTGAGCACGGGTCCGGGCCGATCCGTGCAATCATAGTGAAAATCCGGGCAAGGAAAAATGTCTTCGTCAGAAATCAAACTAAACAATTCACGAAGTAAGAAAGAAAGAAAGAAAAACGAAGAAAACATCCGAATGAACGCAATAAAAATCTGTTTGTTTATTTATTAATTTTGGGAGAAAAGACTGGTTATACTCAAAAAGTCCGAACCCGATTTCCTGCTTTCGTTCACATTCTGTGCCTAATTTCCATTGGAATAGCCGAAAAAAATTCGCAAAAATCATTTTCTGGAAACGGATGACACTGATGACGTCATCACATTGTCAACTAATAAATATAAATCCGGGCAATTTTCTCTGTGTCCGGTGATTTTTTTTAGCATCATCTACGGCCTTATATACGTATTTCCTTTAGGCATCAGATTTCCACTTCAAGTTCCTTTTATTTTGATAGTTTTTTTTTAAGATCTTTAAAGATACATTACAATCTGTAGACACTGACATGTCAATAAGAAAGAACATTTTATTTTTCTGGCCTTTGATCACAATGTCTGGGTGATTAGTTTTTATTGTTCTGTCTGTGTGTATTGTAAAGTCCATTAAAGTTGTTACAGGTCTGGGTGGTGTTTATACCAATTTCTTATTTAATTTATTTGTAATATAATTTACAATTTATAATATAATTTATGATAATATAATGATAATTCATTATTATTACGAGTGAGCTTGTGCCGTCAAAAATGAGGGCTAAATATTTATATCGATATACCAGGAGGAATTATATATATATATATATATATATATATTACATACAAATAAATACACAACGGGCTTTATTACAATAGAGAAGGTGTGTGTGTGTATTTATATATATATATAATTTTTTTCATTACTCGATGACAATTATTGCAAAACATAAAATAATTAGGTAGTGGTAAAGAGCAAACACGCGGCAAGAGCTTTCATAAGAGGTAGTAAAGTTTAATAACTGGTAGTAAATAAAATGAACAAAGCCGACGCTGCCTCGCTATTGTCTCTCTCTCTCCATGATCGTGACAGGAGGGATATATATATATATATATATATATATATATATATATATATATATATATATATATATATGACGATCTTTATTATAGTAGAGAGGATTGTTATAATAATAATTTACTATTCTTGTCGTTATTACCAGCGGTAAATTCCACCATTTTACTGTTTTTTATTGAAATTAAATATTGGGTTTACATTCCATGGAATGTAAACATTTTAAAGAAGCATTTTATAGAATAATTAAAATTATATTCTTTCGTAGATCTTGATTTGTTGACATTAAGACAAGCATAGGTAGGCTGTTATTTCGTTTTGCTTTCGAAAATGGGCATTTGTGCTCTGTGAGGTTTGATGTGATAAGTACTAGTGCTACATGTAAGTAATGAGGACTTAACAGGGTGAGACAATCGTGTCTGTAGTACGAGAGGTTCTAAGGCGCGAATATCCCATTTATCTCCGCACTTATAGCCACCTCTCAGGAATGGTAGGATGAGGGGAAGGTGGAGTTTACATGATAAAAGACCTCCCCCTCGTTAGTAGTAGCAGCCTTTTGTCTTTTTTTTTATATAGTGATCTATTTTGTTTCCTTGCCTAAGCGGAGAGGATCGCAAAAGAAGGACATTTTCTTTTTTGCAACTCAGCTCACTCTGATAGGTGGAATTAATTAATTAATTTGCAACCCAGCTCACTCTGATAGGTGGAATTAATTTTGCAACCCAGCTCACTCGGATAGGTGGAATTCATTTTCGACATACAATTAGATTCATATCTTTTATCAATTTTTAAGCATTTAGTTTTAAAGATCGTCCGAAATAAATGTACAGAAATATTATATCATTTCCGCATGTATTTTGCTCACAAATTGACTTCAAAATTTTCCTATTTCAAGAAAAAGTCGAAATAACGTTTATATATTTTGTATGAGATAGATTGAACAGAAAATATGTTCAAACGAGAATTCTAATGATGAATCACCACAAGCAAATTATATAATTTTTTTAACTGTATTTGATAAGTAAAAACTATGTCAAAAAATTGTAAAAGATTGCAAAAAGGGCCACTCAGTTTAATAGGATTTGCTAGATCCTTTAGTCGGTCGTAATTAATAAACAAAAAATAGAGTAGCGGGCATAAAGATCAGATAAATTTAAGAAAAAGTTTAAATGTGTTAACTTTTTATTTTAAAGCTTCATAGAACATTTTATCAAGGAAAAATAAGGAAATAAAGGTAAATTATATAATTCCAAAATGTAAAGCTTAATAAACTTATTTTGATGAAGTTATAAGTATAATTATATAACATTCGAAAAAAATAGATTATCAAAAACATCAGAACGATTAACAAAAACATATTATAATAATGGCTACATCATATCCAATTGAAAATAGCGTTCAAATTCATTAGTACCTGATGTGAAAAACCTTTACATTCAATAACAGCTTGACATCTTTTGCTACATGAGTGAATTAATGTCTTACATTTATAAACGGATATTCTTCCCATTCTTCTTTCTAATTCGTCCATAGTTCTTCGACGTTTGTTGACTTCTTTCCTTAGCTCTTTCATTTAGCAACTTCCAAACATTCTCAATAGGATTCATGTGTTGACTTTGAGCAGGCCTCTCCATGACAGTAACATCCTCCTCAGAAAGAAATGTCTTAACAGACTTTGTTGTGTGATATGGCGCGTTATCATGCATAAATACAGCTGGTTAATTGCAGTTCTCAAATTAGGTACAACATGTTTCTTCAATATCTCTTTGTATACAGTTGCGTTAATTTTACCGTGTAGCCAAACAAGAGGTCCCGTACCAGCAGCTGAAATCATGCCAAACACAATCATATTTCGTCCTCCAAATTTAACACTACTTTTAGTGCACTGGGGCAAATATCGTTCCTTAGGACTGCGTCTAACAAACTATCTCCCGTCACAACCAAACAGGTTAAATTTTGACTGATCGCTGAAATGAACACAATACCACTGTTCTTATGAGGTGATCAGTGGCAAATTTCAATCGGCTCATTTGATTCTTTTTAGAAATGTAAGGCTTCGTAGAGGCTACTCGACTGTTCAGATTTATTTCATTAAGTCTTCGGAAAATAGTGTGCTTTGATAATGCCAAGGTTAGCATTAGCTCTTTTTTTATTCTTTACCAATTCACCTCTCTTCCCTCGCAGTATTTTTCCTAGACTTGTTCAGGTGGTTTCTTACCTTCACATGACACAGTTTCCTCAAGTTTCATTAAAATACTATGAATAACACTTTTAGATTTCCCCCACACTCTTTAAAATATCCCCAATCGAGAGTTTATCTTCATTACGTGACTTGACTATCAGTTTTCTAAGTTCCAATGACGCCACAGATATTTTTTGTCATGTTTACAATGCAAGAGCCAGTAAAGAGCCGGTGTAATTTAGTAAAATACTCGATTTTATATTCTTACCCTAAAAAAAATTTTCAATTATGCAAAATAATCATTAAATTTTATGGATTTATTTAATCGTTCTGATGTTTTTGATCATCTATTTTTTTTCGAATGTTATATAATTATTCTTATAACTTTATCAAAATAAAATTATTGAACTTTATATTTTGGAATTATATAACTTTTATATCCTTTTCTGCCTGAATAAAATGTTCTTTGAAGATTTAAAATAAAAAGTTATTTGATATTTAGACTTCTTTTTAACATCATTCTGATCTTGATGCTCGCTACTGTAGATATAAGTGTATATAATTCCATAATAATGCCGAGTAAAAATTAACAGACAAAATATTTTAAATTTGTATTGTTTATTGAAAATCACATTAAAACTACAGCATTGTATTTGTTATTACATCCTAATATAGATAAACTGTTCAGTATAATTTCCCTTTGAAATAAATGAACGTCTTATTTGATGACACAATGATTTAGTAATATTGTGCCATGTATCTTGTCCATATACAAATTGCAAAGCTTCAGTAAATTATAAATTTTATAAGGCTGCGCTATGAGGCTTTCACTGATCCCTTCTTCACGGAATGAAATTGCAACGCTACGACTTTGAATCTAAAGTTAATTTTAAACTCATTTTCTCAAAAATCGGTAAGGATTCGTATATAATAATTTGTATCTTTATTTATCATTTCAAACCCCAACTTTCAAATTGAATGCAAAATCAACCTGCACTAAGGATAAAATTCTGAATATTAACAATATATAAATTTAGATGGAAGTCCAAGTTGGGAACCTACTTAGTCTTTAAGCATTTAGAATGTATAATAATAGCAGTATTTACATTCTCTGGACTGTTGTCCTCCTCTTTGTTGCCATATGCACGACTTTTCAGCCGTTGTACGCTCCGGCCTTTTCCAGATTAGAATTTTGAAAATAATTGTTCTAGTTCTAAAAAGCCATGCTACTTCTAATTGTCTCAGTATTAGTTAACTCCTTTTAAATTAACCCTCGAAATTTTTGCTCACCTCTGCTGTAGCCAGGCATTGAACTCACAACTCTTTGGGTCAAGTCACTAGATTCAACCAACGCTTTTATTTATGTGTCCTTGAGAATATCAGTGTATGATTTTTTTGGATTTATAAACATAATATCTTAATAACCGTTTTTATACCAGAGCTTATATTACAATTTTGTTGTTTGTTATTGTTTTTCTCTAGCACTCCGTATTAATGGTTCCCATATTGTATTCATTTATATGCTTGTCCGAGTTAGATCTTGGACATCTTCTTGAACCCCGTTCCTTTTTTTTGTCCTTTCCTCAATCCCCCCTATTCTCAGTCTTCTCATTCTCTTTCATTTTCACTCCCTGTGACTCCTTGCATTTTAATGATATTGTCGTCATGCTTGGGTTGAAACAATTAAAAAAATATATTTTTTAAATAAATCGCAAAGCCATACAGTAAAATAAAAATAGAATAACATTTTATGGGATAGAATTCATTTCGTTCGTTAAATTAGAAATAACAGCCTGATTAAACATTGCATGCGTGTTACAGTTCGTAAACCAATTCAGAATATATGTAAACAATTCAATAAAAAATAACTGTGAAATGCCGGCGAGAACTGTTTAAAATACTGAAAATGTATTTGACAATAATGTCAAAATTTTTCAGTTGGCCGCCATTTTAAATATATGAGACTGGATTAGGCAAAGTTCAGAATAGCAAAACAATTCACCTATAACAAAATCATCTTCTAATATTCATAAATCACAAGTTCCAGATCAAAGTTTAACAATCGCTTAGTATTCACATCGAGATCCTAAGGCAGACTTACTAACAACGTACGATTCTTCTCTTCATATGGTTTTCCTGTGTCCTCTGAAGGCTATGATCCAAATAGTCGTATCTTGGCAAATATGGACCTTCGTGTTTGCAAAAAAAAAAAAAAAAAAAAATTAAAAAAAAAGACCTATTTTTTTTCCGTTGACGCAGCTATTATTTTAACTACCTTCACTCCTCGGCACTGTTTATTGTTTTCAAAAGCGATTATTATAATTTTGTGTTCCAGTATGAGTTTTGTTTGACGGCATATCAACCTCTGGGGGTTATTTTTTGCCAAAAAGGTGGGGTTTTAGGGTTTTTTTTTTAATGTTCAGTTATAGGGAGAAGGTTGATTTAGTCAGATTTTAATTAATTTTTTTTTTATATTTATGCTTTTTTATTTTAGAAAACTGAAAATGTCTTTTAGTATTTTATTCAAAAATGCTTTGCTGTGAATAACTTTCTTTTCCTTAAAAACGTGTTATGGCAATAATTTTTTTTTCAAAAGTGTATTGCTGGTAATATTTTTCCTTCGAGAATGCATATTTTTCTATAAAAGTTTATTTTTATACTTTCATAGTGTTTTGACCCCAGTTTGAGGGGGTTAACTATTTACCCATAGCTGGGACCCTAACAGGTGCTACCACTCCGGGTCAGGGTAGACCTGGGAACAACAGCAATTAATAGGTGGTTCCATGCTCCTCACGACCTCCCAATCGGAGGCCTTGTTCTCGGATGCAGTTTACCGTATTATAATTTTAACAAAACTGAAACAGCGAAAGTGAATTTATACACTTTTTTTTGCACTTGCAATGTACAAAAAGTATATATATATATAGCGTGTTCCAATAACTTGGACCGATTTTAAATTTGAATTAAGTTTAAGCGTCTAATATTTTCTTTTTTTTTTCTTTTTTTTTTTCAATTTCTTCCAGATTGAAAATCTTCAGTTATTAGCAATTTCAACCATGGAAAGATTAACAATCGAACAACATGTTAAAGTTATCGCAGCCTATTGCGAAAATGGACGTCCAAACAGAAATGCAATTGGCTTTATTGAATGAGATGTTCCTAGGTCGCATGATCTCTCGAAACAGTGTTGTCAATTGGCCACCACGATTTCTTATTTGCACGAATAATTTTATATTTACGTAATTCTAAAAAGCAGCACAATTAAAACTAAATGCAATACAATTTTTATCATTAACCAATTTACAAAGAAATAATGTGAAAATTTTTTATTCATAAATCTATAAACATTTACTAAATTATTAAAATATGTTAACCAACTTTAAAGAAATGATGATTATCATTTCACAAGTTCAAATTAATTGGCAATTAGTCAATGTTTCTCCAACCATTCAAATAAATAATATAATCATGTAAATAAACAATCTAATAAATAAATAAAAAATGTTTATTAATTTTCTCGTCAATTTTCAAGAATAAAGAAAATTTATAAATTCATTTTCATAAGTTAACGTTTGATTAAAATTCTAATCATAGATTTTTAAAATAATACACGTTGTCGAAGAGTGAAGGTATTTAAAATAATAGCGGTGTCAACGAAAAAACTGTCCTTCTGACATTACGTAGTTTGCTTTTTTGTTTTGTTTTTTTCTTCAAATTTACTGATGTCTTTTAAATTCCAACTGAACATAGAGGATCTTAGAAATTTGTATGGGATCGATTTATTTATTTATTTTATTTATTTTTTTTTTCAAGAAGATGCGTTTGTTTACAACGTGAGTTCTTCAATTGTCTATTCCAGTACAGGAAATTTTATGTCAATTTTTTTCACGTTTAAAAAAATCCTCCAGTTAAGATACAGAATTTGCATACACTTTTATGCATCTCAAAAAATTTAGCAGTTTCAAGATTCTCGTTAAGTTGTTGAATCTAAATTTCATTTAGCCATCTTCGAATACAAGTTATTTCCCGTCCTCCACTTTAAATAAGAACTTTCATTTAATTTGATTTTGAGTTGATTTTGGTGGCGATAATTTTCTTTCAGGTTAATCTTTTATGTGGCATGTGGCAGCAATGAAAACAACTTGCGCAGCATCGAGCTTTTTTCATCCTTCATCACACCAAATGACTGACGGTGGCACCGGAGGGACATTGGCGTTCATGCTTTTTCCAAATCCACGAACTGACTCTCACACTCAGCATCTGCAATATGAAACGCACCAAGAAACATCAATATTTATAAACAAACACACAAAAGTGCATCACCAGAATGCATTCGATGTTGCACCTGCAGAAGTCATTCTTTAATTTAGAATGCTGTGGTCAATATCATGGCATTAAGAAAGCATTTTAGATCTGGGGCAACTGTTGTGGCAAAGGCTGCGGGTACATAGCTGCTTCAGCATGAGGTAGTGTTTAACGAGCTCGTCTGTCTCTCTATTACTACTGAGAAGTGTGTTCCAACCTTAATGATTTTCTTTTCACTCCCTCCACCGCCATCACAACTTGTAACTTGCGCTGAATACAAGTAAGTTTCCTAAATTACAATTGTACGCCGGGATTCTGCATGAGGTAATGGTTACGAACTCGTGTAGGTGACCATCACTACTGTGTAATGAGTTCGATTCTCACCGAGTATCCTTAACTTGTGGCCTGGTGAAGAAGTTTTTTTTTTGTTTTTTTTTTAATCATTTCACCCCGAGCAAGGCGGAAACGCCACTGATGTGCAGATTAATTAGAAAAGAGTGAGGAGTACAAACTAGTTAGAAAAGAACAATAGAAAGCTGAAAAAGCAGGTGCGATGACAGATACATAGGTGGAGAGAAAGGGAGGGTTATACAGGGGTCGGGCGAGAGCTAGAGTCCAGTGGTTAGTAGATGAGTATTGACTTTGCATTTAAATTTCTGGAGGTTGTAGCCGTCAGGAAAGCAAGAATACGGGAGTGAGTTCCACAGGCGGGAAGTGCGAGAGAGGAAGCTGCAGGAGTAGAATTGTCGTCTGCATTTAGCTAACCTGACTGTGAATGGGTGGGACCCAGTTGCCAGTCTGGTAGCACGAGTAAACACCTGTTGAGGAGGCATCAGTGACTTAAGCTCATCCGAGCAGAAGCCATGAAAGTATTTGTAGAAGAGACAAAGGGAGGCCACATTTCGACGATGGTGAAGTGGCTGCAGTCGAGTCGCTAGATCAGTACCTATCACATTACAGACTCTCCTTTGGAGCTTGTCAAGAACACTGAGGAGAACGGCAGGAGCACCTGACTATAAATGGCAGCAGTACTCCATGCACGGACGAATGGTTGACTTGTATATATGCAGGATGGATTCAGGTGGAAAAAACATCCTGGATCGACACAGTGACCCAATCTTCTTAGCAGTAGATTTTGCTATGGATTCAATATAGTGGTTCCATTTGAGGTCTGAGGACAGGGTAAGTCCGAGGAGGCGTAGTGTATTACTCTCCGGGAGAATCACTTGGTCCATGCTTATGGGAGGCAGAAGAGGTTGCCTGTAATGGTTGACAGACAACAGCTTGGTCTTAGATGACTTGAAGTTGACAAGCCACTTCTTGCCCCAGTTCACCACAGAGTGTAGATCCCGCTCAAGGTCAGCAGCGAGATTATGACTGTCCGCCACGACAGGTTTCTTACTGGAGCAGGAGTATATTGTAGTGTCATCTGCGTAGATGCCTACTTGGTACTTGATCTCATCTGGGAGGTCGTTGATGAAAATAAGGAAGAGCGTCGGGCCCAGGATAGAGCCCTGTAGGACACCGGCATTCGTGCTGTAGGACGAAGAGGCACGCCCATTCAGAACGACCTTCATTTTGCGGTTATTTAAGAAAGATTGGATTAGGTCAAGCAGGCGACCGGTAATACCATAACCGCGTAGTTTGCATAGGAGGCCAGAGTGCCAAACCCTGTCGAAAGCCTTGGAGATGTCCAGAGAAACCGCGCGAGCCTCGTCAGACTCATCAAGGGCCTGTAACATGTACTCCGTTACGGATGTTAACAGGTCGGCTGTGAACCTGTCAAAGCGGAATCCATATTGCCTGTCGGAGAACAGTTTTTGGGCGGTGAGATGTTGAACTATTTCAGCATTGATTATAGCCTCGAATACTTTCCCGAATATCGGTAGAAGACTGATAGGGCGATAGTTGGATGGGTCCGAGGGTTCACCACAATTCTTGAAGACAGGAACGACTGAAGAGAATTTCCAGCATGCAAGAAGCAGAAAGGCAATCCAAGTTTCATAAATAACAACTCTTGTGGGCTTTATTAACAACTGCAGTACGTACATAGATTTCGGCGTAGGGTAATGGTTAATGAGCTCGTTTAGCAACTCACTGGGTACCTCGTATCATTTTCTTTGGTTCAAACAAAGCTAAACTTAGTAACATTAGTGAATTTAATCCTGAGTTCCTCATCCTCGTAGCCTTGTATCAAACTAAGTTTAATGATAACATATCTTGCCTAGTCAACTGACAACTGCAGTAGATACATGAGTGAGGAAGAAATAGTTAACGTGCTGGTCTGGAGAAACTGAGTAGTGATTTCGAACCTCTCACTGAGTGACCCATTCTCGTGTTTCTTGCGCTATTGTGCTGAACTATCGATGTTGAGGGTAACAAGTCAAAGCGAAATTGACAAAAAATTCAGACTACTAGAAAAATAAATACATCACTGATTAAGATCATCATCCCGTTAGTAAATGTAAAGAAATTCAAGGCCATTTTTAGTAGCATAGGTTCGAACCGGGGTTATCGAAAGGCAATATTTATGAGGGTGGGTCAATTAAATTTCGTACACCGGCAGAGTCATTAGTGAAATTTTGATCTGAACTTTTCAGTATGCAATGAGCCTTCTGTGGGCAATGAAAAGGCACTGATATCTTCTTTCATTTTTTTTTCTTTCTTTTTTTTTTTTTTAATAAATTCACCCCGGTAATATGCAAATGGATGTGCGTTGTAGTGCAGTGGATATCGCCTCGGAAAGACAAATCGGATAGCCGAGTTCGAATTCCAGTTGAATTCTTTGCATTCACTTACGCACAAATACCCTTGGGAAAGGTATTAATCCGTCACTTCCCTCCAGTCATGGGTTAAATAACAGGACAGATTAAGTTCTATAGCTTTGGCTGGCAACCAGTCTACCGTAGAAAGTAATGGCAACCTACTGCTGGATAATCATCTGCCCAGTCAGTCATGCCTCTTTCGAGACATGATCGCCCAGTCGTGTATCACGTATAGCGTTTAACCACTGACTAAATATAATAGCTGGAAACATGATTAAGGCTTCTACTGGGCATAAAGTGGGGGAACGGTTTTCTATTGTTATGAAGTAATAAACTGAAACTTCACTAATTATTACTTAATAATACAATATATCTCTCCCCCCTCTAGCTATGAGTCAAATAACAAGACAGATTGAGTTCTATAGCCTTGGCTGGCAACCAGTCTACCGCAGAAAGCAATGGCAACCTACTGCGGGATAATCATCTGCCCAGTCAGTCATGTCTCTTTCGAAAAAAGATCGCTCAAGCGTTTATCACTTACGGTACTTAACTGACTGACTGAATATAATAGTTGGAGACATAATTAAGGCTTCTACTGGTCATAAAGTGGGGGATCGGTTTTATATTGTTATGAAGTAATAATCTGATCCCCCACTAATTACTACTTAATAATATAATACTTCTCTTTCCTCTCTAGCTATGAGTCAAATAATAGGACAGATTGGATTCTATAGCCTTGGCTGGCAACCAGTCTACCGCAGAAAGCAATGACAACCTACTGCAGAATAATCTTCTGCCCAGTCATTCATGTCTCTTTCAAGACATGATCGCACAAGCTTGTATCACGTATGGCACTTAACTGACTGACTGAATATGCAAATGAGCAACAGAGAGTGAACGAAAGTGAGGCAGTTTTGATAGGGTACATGCAACCCAATCTTAAACAGGAAACCACTACTCCTGTTCAAAAGACCGGGGAGAAAATTGTAAATAAAATTTCAGAGCTCAGGCGAAGGCGTTAGAAATATGGAGTTGAAGCAGCTTTTAGAAGGAACCGGAAACCCAATCCTAAACAGGAAACAAGAAATAAACTCAAAACAAAGCGACCTCAAGCAAGTGGTTCCAAAATGGTGGATAGATTAATTATAACGTTGCATGAGAAAGTGAGCCCCCCACCCCCACTTAAAATTGTTTAAATATTGAAATTTTTTCAAATTTTTATTGATAATCGGAAACTTTATGCAATAACCGATAAAACTGCGCTGAAAAAAGTAAAAAAAAAAAAAAAATTAAAAACAACAAATTTAAACGTGGTAGTAGTCTCCTTCATTACTCTTGTTCAAAAGACTGGGGAGGAGTCTAAACTGGACGATAAGCGAACCTATCTTCTCCTAAACAGAAAGAAATTGGGTTGATTGTTGTAAAATATTCAATCTGTGATTATTAGAAAACCATTGGTGAGTTAGAAAAGAAAGATCTTATGTTGAAAAATGTTATTTCTATAAATGAATGCCATATTACATTATTTCTTAAAATATCATATCTCTTCATGGTTCTCTGCAGCTTCTATTTCTTTATTAAATGAAAAAATAAGGACGTGTTTTCCCGTTGCCATTTCCAACGTTTTAAATTCAATTATCGTTATTATCAATTGTTTGCCATGTACACCTAGAAATGTCTTTTTACCATGATATTTTATCCATAAATAACCTGTCCCTTTAGGACATCAGGCTTTAGTCATTTTCTCACATTGCCTCCCTGTGCCTTTTCTATAAATACTTTCAAGTAGAGGTTTATCCCTTGTTTCTTGTTTAGGATTAGGTTCTTCGGTTCCTTCTAAAGTCTACTTCAACTCTATTCTCTTAACGTCTTCGCCTGAACTCTAAAATTTTATCCACTGACGAGTGTAACCCTGCCGTCAAAAATGACGGCAACATATTTGAGAGGATTATTAGCCGTGTGCTCACCGGTTATCCCAGGCCCCTGTTCTGTGTTACTGCTAACTTCTAAACTAATCCAGAGGATTAATACGTAAATTTAGCCATGCATTTCTAAAATTATTTCAAATATAAATTCAATTTCGACTAAAATAATAAAAATTATTTTTAAAGTTGTTGGAGAATTTCAAAGATAAAATTCTGCTGATTTTAAAACAAAATATTAATATACATTTATCTAGTAGTGTAAACGAAACAAAGTAAATGTGCTAATCGTGCATTGACTTCAAAACTATGACGACAAAATATATGAACGAATTAATAACTCTTTTCTTTTCAGGTTATCACCCACTGGGTGTGACAGGAGGGATATATATATAAGAACTAACCTTACAATAATGCTAAAAATACTACAAAAGCCAAAGTTAGGACCCCTTAGAGACGATGAACCTTTATAATATTGACAATACTCTTACATCAAATTGTACCTATTCAATACAACAAACTGTGATCTATTTTAAGATTTTATAGGAACTTATAGATACTTCGAATTCCAGCTGAATCCATTGCATTCACTTACGCGCAAATACCCTTGGGAAAGGTATTAATCCGTCTATCCCTTCCCGTTATGGGTTAAATAGCAGGACAGATTGGGTTCTATAGCCTTGGTCGGCAACCAGTCTACTGCAGAAAGCAATGGCAACCTACTGCGGGATAATCTTCTGCCCAGTCAGTCATGTCTCTTTCGAAAAAAGATCGCTCAAGCGTGTATCACGTATTGCACTTAGCTGACTGACTGATAAATACTTGGAGGAAAGGGACAGATTAATACTTTTTCCCAAGGATATTAACGCGTAAGTGAATACAAGGCATTTAATTGGAATTCGAACTCGGCTCCCCGATTTCTTTTTTCCAGCCGATAGCCGCTGCACCACAACGCACATCCGTCAAGAAACGCTTGACTTATTCCCAAGCGGTCACCCATCTAAGTACTGACCAGGCTTGCCTCCCAGAGAGTAAAACACTACGCCTCCTTGGTCTCACACTTTCAGCGGACCTCAAATGGAATGACAATATCGAATCCATTGCTAAATCCGCTGCTATGAAAGTCGGTTCTCTGTGTAGGGCCCGGAAGTTTTTTCCGTCTAAATCTATCCTGCACATTTATAAATCTACCATCCGCCCGTGCATTGAATACTGCTGCCATATCTGGTTGGGTGCCCCTGCTGTTCTCCTCGGGCTTCTCGATAAGGTTCAGAGGAGGGTCTGTAATGTGATAGATACCGACTTGGCAGACCGCCTGCAGTCTCTCTCCCACCGGCGCGACGCGGCTTCCCTGTGTCTTTTCTATAAATACTTTCACAGCTTCTGCTCCGATGAACTTTGATCACTGGTTCCCCCTAAATACGAATTTGAACGAGATACTAGATTAGCAACTAGATCCCACCCTTTTACAGTGAAACCGATAAAATGCAGCCGCAACTTCTACACCAACAGTTTCTTTTCTCGCACTTCCCGACTGTGGAATTCTCTTCCAAACGATTGCTTCCCCGACGGCTACAATCTCCAGGAGTTTAAATGTAAGGTCAATAGACACCTCCTAACACACTAACCTGCTCCCATTCTATCAAGCACTCTTCCCATCTGCCCAACCCTCATCCTCGCTATCCTTAATCATCTGTCACCTTCCTCCTGACATTCCCTATGTCTAACCACTCCTTCTCTTTACCTTCCCCTATGTAGCCCCATGCGCAATAGTGGCAGAGGAATGCCTTGCTTGGGGTGAGATGATTAAAAAAAAAAAATCCGTCCTGTGTGTATCAAACTTTTCAAGCCCTCTTTCCTCATTATGTGCTCTAGAAATCTCAACTTACTTTTTATATATATTTGTATTAGTCTTTTTTTTTCTATCTAAAAGTTTCCCGTTGCTCACATATTCCGTTTATGGTATTCTCAGACTCTTCTTGTAGAACCAAATTTCTGTTGCTTCAAATCTCTTTTTTATCTTTGAGAAGTTTGTCCTGCATTCAGTTCCGTATCGAAGGGGCATTACACAACAGTTTAGTACTCTTTCCCTTGTTTCGAACGAAATTGTCCTGATTATTAATACTTTGATTAGCTTTTGGAAAGCATTGAGTGACTCATTATGACCCTTGGACTTACAACAATAGATTTTTAATAATGATTATTATTTTTGGATCACAGCCTTCCAATTTATATTTTATCTCACACATTTTCATTAACCGAAAAAGCCCCTCTCTCTTTCTCCATAACAAGAATGGACACTCTATAGTTTTTGACACGAGAAATTTGAATAGGAAGTAATAAATGCAAAAGGCTAGCAAAGCGACAAGCCCGTTACTAACGTGATAGGTTTCAGAGAAGTTTAGGATACGTACGTTAACTCACCTGACTGGCAAACAGCGGTACCGCTATCGTACACTCCTGAAACATTCGTCCCCAAGGCGCGCACTTGAATCAGAAAAAACAGAATTTAAGAAACGAAACAGATTGTATTTACAAAAATAAAAATAAAAACGAACTCTTGTTAAAACATTTAATGCAACAACCAGACACAAAAGTTCAAAATGAATGAAAAGTCTCAGGATTCCCATTCTAGTCTTCAATATAGCGCCCCCCCCTTTCCAATCATATGAGGGTGGGTCAAAAAGAAATTCCCGTTCTCTAATTGCAACAGTTTGGACTGTTGTCCTCATCTTTGTTACCCTATTTACTATCAATATTTGTCAATATTTCTGAGATGAGGTATTGTAATTATTTATACTATTTATCTTGTTCAGACTGTTATCCTCCTCTTTATTATCATACTAGCAGTATAGCCCGGTGTTGCTCGGGTGTAATGAAAGCTTTAAAACTAATCCATGGTCCTAGAGCTCAGACTCTTTGGACGTTGGCACGAAAGACTAAAAAGCAATAGTTATTTCCAGTTAAAGCGAAACCGTAGACTGAAAAAAAATGAATTGATGTAAGTCAAATTTTGATTTCCTGGTATCGATATGAAATAAGTTTTTTTCGTCTTAAACTGAAATTTGAAGGCTAAATAAGTCCTCTGAGTAAATGGTATCATGGCTGAGACTAAGAACTACAATTATACCTACTTAGACCCAAACCCGAAGCAAAAACTAAAATAAAAGGGCTGAAAAAAGACAGACATACAGGCAGATAAGCAGACACACACACAAAAATCTTGCCTTATATATATATATATATATATATATATATATTATCGATTTTCTGCACTATTGTAAGAACTGCAACCTTGAAACTTCTGAATATACTTTCTTATGTCTTTGTCTATGAATGCATCAAATTTGATTAAAATCGGACCACTTCTCCTATAACCCGATTTTTTTCGATTATCGATTTTCGATATTTATCGAGGGTACCTCGACACAAAATCTAGCTAAGAACACTCGCAGGCGCTTATAGTACAACTGTGTAAATTTTCAAGAAAATCGTTCCAGCCGTTTCGGAGTCTATAGGTAACGGACACACACACACACTGACAAAGTTTCATTTATAAATAAGTTTTAGATTTACGACGTTTTGTATGTTGTACGTTTCGACCTTCTTTAGGTGATTGGAATTGCAAATTGAAAGACAAATGGCCCAATGAATTACTAGAAATATAAACACGAACACTTGTTAAAGTATATTTAATGCTTGAACTGGACACAGTAGATCAAAATGAATAAAAAGTCTCAGAATTCCCATTCTAGTCTTCAACATAGTCTCTCTCTCTTCCAGTCATATGACGGTGGGTCAAAAAGAAATTTCCGTTCTTCTTTACTTGCAACAGATTTAATTTTACAGTTCGATCAACCAAATGCTGGCGACAATTCTATTCCAGTAACTTTTTTCTCGCGCTTCCCGCCTGTGGAACTCCCTTCCATATATTTGCTTTCCTGGCGGCTATAATTTCCAGGAATTTAAATGCAAAGTCAATTCCAATCTCTTCTCCACTTAACTTCAGCCCTTTCTACATCATCCCATGTATCTTGTTCTTTTTCTTTCTCTCTACCTTCGCAACTGTTTTCACTCCTGTGTTCACATTATTCTCTTTCTCTTTCTCTTTCACCCCCTGTAGCTGGTTTGCCTGCCTTCACTCTCCTTCTGCCTAATACTTCAACTCTCTTATGTAACACACTTCCTGCACATCAGTGGCGTTAACGCCTTGCTTGGGGTCAAATGATTTAAAAAAAAGAACATATAGAAGACCAAAATGAACACAAAAGTCCTAGGGTTTCCATTTCAGTCTTCAACATCCTTTAATATCTGTCTATATTTCTGAGATGAGGTATTATAATTATGTACACTATTTACATTGTTCAGACTGTTGTCCTCATTTTTGTTGCCATATTCACCTTCAATATCTGTCTATATTTCTGAGATGAGGTATTATAATTATGTACACTATTTACATTGTTCAGACTGTTGTCCTCATTTTTGTTGCCATATTCACCTTCAATATCTGTCTATATTTCTGAGATGAGGTATTATAATTATGTACACTATTTACATTGTTCAGACTGTTGTCCTCATTTTTGTTGCCATATTCACCTTCAATATCTGTCTATATTTCTGAGATGAGGTATTATAATTATGTACACTATTTACATTGTTCAGACTGTTGTCCTCATTTTTGTTGCCATATTCACCTTCAATATCTGTCTATATTTCTGAGATGAGGTATTATAATTATGTACACTATTTACATTGTTCAGACTGTTGTCCTCATTTTTGTTGCCATATTCACCTTCAATATCTGTCTATATTTCTGAGATGAGGTATTATAATTATGTACACTATTTACATTGTTCAGACTGTTGTCCTCATTTTTGTTGCCATATTCACCTTCAATATCTGTCTATATTTCTGAGATGAGGTATTATAATTATGCACACTATTTATATTGTTCAGACTGGTGTCCTCATCTTTATTGGTATATTTACAACGTTTTATATGTTGTACGTTGCGATCTTCTTCAGGTGATTAGAATCGCGAATTGAAAAACAAATGGCCCAGTGGATAAATATGTTGGTTGGATCCAGTGACTTGACCCAAAGACTTGTGATTTCAATACCAGGATATAGCAATGATGAGCAAAGACATTTAGAAGAGTCGAGTTAAAGAGAGATGACTGATACTAAGGTATCTGGAAGAGATATGACTTACGGAACTAGAACAATCTACTTCGGTGAAGGAAATAGAATTCAGTTCAAAATTCCAATCATCTAAGAAGGTCGAAACAAAAGACCAAACACTGTAAACCCCAAAAGTTTTGTGCTCATTTTGGTTTGCTTTATGTTCCTCTAAAATTAAATCTGTTGCAATTAAAGACGAACAGGCATTTCTTTTTTACCCACCCTCATATCATGAGGATAGATTTAAATAATATAAATACGTTTGTGGTGCAGTGGATATCGACTCAGAACGACAAATCGGGGAGCCGAGTTCGAATTCCAGTTGAATTTCTTGCATTCACTTACGCACAGATACCCTTGGGGAAGGTAATAATCCGTCTTTTACCTCCAGTTATGGGTTAAATAATAGGATAGATTGGATTTTATAACCTTGGCTGGAAACCAGTCTACCGCAGAAAGCAATGGCAACCTACTGCGGGATAATCTTCTGCCCAGTCAGTCATGTCTATTTCGAGACATGATCGCCTAAAGCGTGCAATACGTATGGCACTTAATTGACTTATATACATAAATGTTGTAAATATTATATCTATACCAAAATTATTTCTGTATATAAGTACAAACTTTATTTCTATGTGAATTAAATGCTTAAGGATGAAACCATATTCACGAGGTTTCAAGTCTATCAAGCGCTTTCAATATTTCTAATCACCTGATGAAAGCCAGAACGTACAACGATCGAAACGTTGTGAATATGGCAATATAGATGAGGAGAGCAAGCGAGGAATGTAATTAATGTAATTCATTTTTACTTATTAAAATTTAAAGTGTAACCCAGTTTTTTTACATGTGCGTCTTCAAATGAAGAAAAGGTTAAGAAACACTTATATCTAGTTGCTTTCTTCTTCTTCTTCTTCTTCTTCTTCTTCTTCTTCTTCTTCTTCTTCTTCTTCTATGTACCGTGTTCGTAGGCGATCATGGCCTTCCACACCTCCTTTTCCCTAGTAGCTCTTAAAAAGGTTTCTCCTGTTACCCCTCCTGTCATCCATTTGTTCAGGCCCATCATGTTGCTTCCCCACTGTCGCTTTTTCCTTTTATCTTATCTATGAGTGTCAGATTCTCCAAGCCCTCTTCTTCATTACATGTCTCAGGAACTTCAGCTGTCTTTTCCTGATGTATTAGTTTTCTTTCCGTTCCCATCCTCTCCAGAACCTCATTGTTGCTAACATGTTCAGCTCATGGTATCCTCAGCATCCTTCTGTACAGCCACATTTCGTTTTCTTCAAATTTCTCCTTCATCTTCGAGGAGATTGTCCAACACACACTGTCATATTGAAGAATGGACATCACATAACAATCCAATACTTTTTGCTTTGTTTCCAGCGAAATTATCCTGTCTCTTAATACTTTACTCAGCTTCTGGAATGCATTACGAAGTGAAATTTTGTGAACAAGAATTGCTAGTTGTTAGTTTTGATATTTTCAATCTTTGCAAAGCGTGCCAACAGCGTGACATTCTATTTTGTCCCCACTAAACTTAATATTAAGGTTTTATGAGAAGATGTTTTAGTCATTACCCTTGGCAAATATTTTCCCAACAATCAATATCGCTAAAATGAAACAGCCAATGAAAGAAGAGTGTTACAAACTTCATGATCTGTAAAGAACCCAACCAAGTCATTATCTTAAAAGAAATAAAAAAAATGGCTTTATTTTTTCCATTGTTACTTGAGATCGCCATTTCTCTTTCTCTCTCTCTCTCTCTCTCTCTCTATATATATATATATATATATATATATATATATATATATATATCGCTCTCATTTAGCCTGACTATTAATGTGAAACAGAGCGACATTGGAGACGAGTTCTGGTACTTACGACGGATAATTGGCGCAATCAAAAAGTAGATCTTTGATTGTTAAGCCCAAACGACATACGCCATATTGTTAAGATCGGAGTCCGAAATCGGCAAGAACGATTCGAAATGTTGTTAATATCTTCTTTTTTCTTCTTTCGTTTCTACAATTTGATCAGAGTTCTAAATCGTACAGGACAATTTAAAGGGTTTCTAATGTCATTTTGATTTTTGCTCATTTTTTTACAATCTAGACTCTGATCTTTTTAATAAACACCCAACTTTTATTGTGTTTGTAACCTGTTGCATTTACTTCTACCGAGATAATTCTTCTTGTATCTGCCGTGTTCTTTCATGACGTAGGTAATTATGGCTCTCCACAACTACCTATTTCTTGTAACTTTCAACACACTTTTTCTTGTTACCCCTCTAAAACCCTGTTCTACCACCCATTTTCTCAAGCCCATAAATCTAGAAGATAACTGCTTAGAAACCAACGTGGCCTCAAAATGAGGGATCCGTTTATATTATAATATAGAATTAATACCCTACATTATATCCACATTATTTCTTATTTGTTTATCAAGTTCTGATTAGCCATGAATCCACCTCTTCTCAATACTGATTAGCTACACAGACATGCCTTTTAGATTTATTTACATTCTCTGGAATACAAATATATAAAAACTACCGTGGCCTACAAAGTGAGGGATCAGTTTATATCATGATTATAATATAGAATTGATCCCCTACTTTATATCCACATTATTATTTCTTATTTGTTTATCAAATTCTGATTAGTCATGAATCCACCTCTTCTCAATACTGATTAGTTACACAGGCATGCTTTTAGATTTATTTTTTCTTCTTCTGTGTGCCATGTCCCATCAGGACGTAGGCGATCATGGCCTTCCACATCTCTCTTTCCCTTGTAACTCTTAAAACCCTTTCTCTTGTTGCTCATCCTCCAAGTGAGTTGCGGTAAGAGTTGGAGACTAGAGACGACTTCATTGTCTGATATCACGTGACTGTCTGCCTGAGAAGAACCCCGGACATAAGCCTTGTGCTAGACTTAATACGTTATTTTTTATTTTTTATTTTTTTATTTGCGTTTTCATTTTGTTTGGACCAATCTAATGGGATAATTCCCGAGGTCATCTCATTGATCAGTCGCTAGAGGTGGGTGTTCAGGAGACCAGACCAGAATGCGAAGCGACATCATGGCAGCTGCTCTGACGAGATTTTCCCCTGTATCGTGCTAATAGATTGGCATCGCCGAAATAGTTAAATGTAACCATCTCTTCTACTCTAATAGTTTCTTTTCTCGCACTTCCCTTTCGGGGAACTCACTTCTGTTTGCTTGCTTCCCTGATAGCTACAATCTCCAAAAGGTTTAAATGCAATGCCAATTGCCATCTTCTATCTCTTTGATTCCCATTCTTCTCTTATCCTTCCTTCGACATCCCCTGTACCTTGTTTCTTTTTTCTCTGACGGTAACTCTCTGAGAAGCAGAGGCTGTCCTGCCTTGCTTGGGGTGAAACGATTATATAAAAAAGTAGTAGTTTGAATAATAAAAAATGTCGCTGAGTTTAACACGTCTCGTATCACCTTTGTACGGCTTCAGTTTTTTAGCAGACAGTTTCATGTGTTTCATTTGTTCACCATATACGGACAGGTAACGAATTCAGCATATATACAAAGATAGAAAGGGGCGTATGACAAGGATGTGTCTTTTCACCGGATCTGTTCAACTTGTACAGCGAGAATATTTTGAGGACCCTAGAAGTTATGCCTGGATTAGTAATCGGAGGCCAGGATTTAAACAAACTAAGGTACGCATATGATACAGTGCTGAAAGCAGACACGGAAAGGAAACTACAAAACCTTCTACAGAAGGTAGCCGAAGAGAGTAACAAGAAAGAACTACAAAGAAACTGTAAGAAAACCGAATGCATAGTCATCAGCAAAAAAGGCAGCCCCAAATGCCAAATGCAGGCGGGGGATGCTAAACTCAAGCAGGTGCAATAATTTAAATACCTGGGAAGAGTTATAACAGAAGACGGAAAGTGCAACACAGAGATCCGAAGGCGAATTGGCATGGTGAGGGAAGCATTCCAGAAGTTGAGTAGGGTATTAAGAAACAGGACAATTTTTCTAGAAACTAGGAAGAGAGTACTGGATTGCTACGTTCTATCCGTCCTTCAATATGGCAATGAATGCTGGACAATATCCTCAAAGATGAAGGAAAAACTTGAAGCAACTGAAATGTGGTTCTACAGAAGGATGCTGCGAATATCATCGATCGAGCATGTAAGCCATGATGAGGTCTTGGAAATACTGAACATCAGGAAGAGACAGCTGAAGTTCCTGGGACACGCAATGAGGAAGGAGGGCTTGGAGAATCTGATACTAACAGGCCAGATAGAGGGAAAAAGAGACAGGGGAAAGTAACAGATAACATGTTTGAAGGACCTAATCAGGTGGATGACAGAACGAGGATTGCATGGTGTAACAGGGGAAGGCGTGCTCAGAGCCACCAGGGATAGGGAAACGTGGAAAGCCATGATCGCCTACGTCCTGAAGGGACATGGCACATAGAAGAAGAAGAAGCCGAGTGAAACTATACTATTCTCTTCAGAACATGAACGATTAGAATTAGACACACATTACTTTCTTTTTATTATCTTTGAATGACCATGACTGTCAAAACTTTTGGGGATACTCAATGCCGAAACATATTTACTATATTACGGCCAGTTGACACACGCAACATAATTTTGAGACTAGTGGGAGTGATGGTGTCATAAGTATAATTCTTTTCTTTGCGAGTGAATACAACAGAATTACAGGAACTATGGAGATTGCACAGAAAGCCATCATGCTAAACCCTGTCAAATACTTTCGAGATATCAAGAGCAACAATTCTAGCTACGCCGTTATTATCAAGAGCCTGGTATATATATTCAATGATGGTCGTTAGAACATTAGCAGTCGACCTGGTGAAACAGAAGCCATTGTCAGAGAGAAGGTTATGAAATGTGAAATGTCTATTTTAGAATCAGATAATAGGACGATAATTAGAGGGTTAGGATGGCTCCCCCGAATTCTTAAAAACAGGAACTACAGAGAATGACTTACAATTTAGGGGGATGAACAATATTTCCAGATACAACTCCTAGTGTTTAACCCATAGCTAGGGGGAAAAGAGATTTATCTGTAGCTTTCCCAGTGTTATTGGGGTGCAACTGAATATAAAGATCTCTGTATTTATAGGAGCCTCTCCACAAAGGCAAGATGTGGTGGGTTTTTTTGAGCGTGCACGCTTGAGTAAGAATTTCCCGTAGACCACCCATACGCGAAGTCGGGCTCTTGTCTATTTATCCCCAGTGAGACTCTCTCCTTCGGCATCGCCTCGTCTGGGTTCCTCTCCGCCCAAGGACTGAGAATCCGACAAGGATGTAGTTTTGGCAAATTCTAAATGTAAAGAACTCGACCGGAATTCGAAATCGAAGCTTCGATTTATTATTTCGAATCGCTATCTATTACAATACCAGAATCCCCCATCGACTTGTATGGAAAGTTTGATTTTTATATATATACAGTACTGTGCAAAAGTATTGGGACAAGAACTATTTTATCTTTTATGAGGCATCAAAATAAAGTTTAAAATCACCCCTGTCCTAACACTTTTGCACACTACCGGTCTTGTGCAAAAGTATTAGGACAGGGGTGATTTTCCTAAAAGCCTCCCTGAAATTCAAATACAGGGTGAAAAGACAAGTAAATTGCTAATAAATATTGATTATTTAAAACTAGGTGTAAAACAAATGTATTAATAAGTTATATTTAATTCTTCCTATTTTCTATTAAACAAGTTATTTTGAAACTACTCATTATTCTATTATCCTTGGATATGACTGACTTTTTTCTTTTTTCTCGAATTTATAAATCTAATGTTACTTCGCAAGACACTTTGGGAACAAATACAAGCTGCTTGGCAGGAGATACCATTAGATACGTTGAAGAAGCTTGTGATGTCAATGCCTGACAGAATGAAGGCTGTGATCAAAGCAAAAGACTATTATACTAAATATTAAATTTATTTTGTAACAAGCATTTTTTCTTGTTAAAGCATTTGTGGAGTAAATCAAATAAAATTACTTTAATTAAATTGTTTATTGTCTGTCAACATGCTTCATAAAAGACAAAATAATTCTTGTCCTAATACTTTTGCACAGTACTGTATATTATGTGTCAAATAAACGTTTACTTTTGAAAATTACTCCTGATGTCGATTAGGTATTGGATATTCTTCAAATCGGCCTGTTAGTTGGAGTCAAGCACATCTACTGTATCAGCGTACAGAACGATAAACTCGCAATGTCATAACTATGCTTATGTCAACGTTTCGAGGTCTTTTGTGCATGAGTAGAGATTTAGTCATTGTTCCCCATTTAGGATTAGATTTCCGGTTGCTTTTCGTAAAGTTTTCTCATTTTTTTTTTCATCTACTCAGTTTTTTCGATATTTTTTAAATAAAATTCTCAAACATTCAGACCAGAAGATGAAAATAGATAAATTTGCTGTTTAAGAAATAAACGGGGCGTCTACCCAAATAAGGGTATTCACTAAAAATAACGTTTAAGTAATTTGAAAACATTCGCTAAAGCCGAACTTTTTGTTGACTAAATGGATTTAACATAAAAATAAAAATAAAAATTATTTATTTTGTTTTACTGAAATAAAAAAACTATTACGCACTCAGTTCAGAAAATTTTCGGAGAATATTTAAAAATTTAGACATTTAATTTTAGAGGAAAAAGTTACATTAATGCCACAAAAATAAAGCTTTATTTTTTCGCTAAATATTTCATGCAGAAAATCAACTGTCGGTAATTCGTACCGACAGTTGATTTTCTGCATGAAATATTTAGCGAAAAAAAAAGGCTTTATTTTTTTTTAATTTTATTTTCTGAAGTATGAAATATTAAATCTGAAAAAAAAGAGACTTAAATAATTAAATAATTGGCACTTTTTTGTTAACCAAATGAATTTTTAAAACGTCAGAATAAAAATTAAATATAAAGGCTCATTTTTGTGAATAAGAAAAAATATTTGTGTCGTGTTTGACACGTGTGATTTGATTTCTGTGACGTCACTTAGCAACCATCTTAAATCTTAGATGTTTTACGGAGCAAATGTAAACAATCGGCTCCATTGGCAAAAAATGCGAAAGGGAAAATTACTGAACTTAAACTCAAAACGTATGTGTCGACCTAGCTTCCCTGTAGATATGTGTCCCGAGAAAGTTTGAATGGCGTAGCTTTAAAAGAAGTAGGCGTCCATAAGGCACAGACTCACATATTGCCTTATATATATATATATATATATATATATATATATATTTAGACCCTGAATAAGATCAACTGGTACAGCACCTAATGTGCTCGCTTTTGAATCATTCCTAATGCTTTCCATACGCTTCGAAACTGTTGTGTGCTCATCTCTTAATGATTCGTCAATGTTCAGCTTGCACTTGACATGAATTTTTATGAAGTAATGTCTCCAATTCTTTCTCTTCAAGCATTTTCGGTGCGCCAGAGCGTTCTTTATCATTAACAATATCTTATTATTTTATTCTTCTGCAATAATTATGTCGTCGTGTATTAAAGAATATATATATATATATATATATATATATATATATTCTTTACTATACTCTCTATTATAAATAAAAACGTTATATATATATATATATATATATATATATATATATATTATAATTGTGTCATCGTGTATTTATATATATATATATATATATATATAACGTTTTTATTTATAATAGAGAGTATAGTAAAGAATATATATATATATATATATATATATATATATTACATTTTTAATCCAAAAGAATAATCAGGTAGGTAAATCCCAAAAACCCGATCCTAATTAATATTAATTTCATTAATATTAAAATTGATCAAGGTGGGCGGCTCATTTTTATTTTTTTTCTAGCTTAATTCTGTCAACTACCTCTTCCCCTTTTTTCCTTTTTTTTTCTTTTTTCTGTTTTCCTTTTCTTTTTCCTTTTCTTTTTTCCTTTTTTCTTTCGTTCCCCCTACCACTTCTATTCCTTCTGACATGGCTAAATTTCAACTTTTAAACTCTGAACTCAGATACGAAGGAGGGGATGTCGTCTAGTATGAGACATAGGTATTTGTCTGCTTCCCTGCTGACTTCTTTAATTTCAAAAATTACTTATCCCACCCCATTTTATTTTCCTGTGGATGGAAACTTTTTTGGACTTCTACCGGTATAAAATCTTTTGTCATTTGAATTTGATTAAATAATTTTTTTTTCGTTTCGGCCGTTGCTAAAAAACGAGGAAGTCCTCGTAGAAATGGCTATTCAACGGATTTAAACATCGAAATTTTGTTTTATATATATATATATATATATATATATATATATATATATATATATATATATATATTGTAATAGTTATTACAATTGTTTATATAGGCATAGTATCACGACACAAAAATGTTCATGTTTCGGAGCGGAACCGCTCCTCTTCGGGTGATATGTGGAACTGAAAATAAATGGTGGAAACGATTTGTTTTTTGAGAATGTGAGATGTAAGTAGTGGTTGTAGGGAATTGGAAGTTGGTGTGTCTAAACTAGTCCATCAGAAGTTTGTAACCATAAAGATACACAATTAGGTTAAGAGAGGGGCAAGATGGCTTAGATCTGGACAGGTCACTTTTTAATTTTGTCTAGAAAAAACTACACAGTGGGACCTTAGATATTTTAAATAGGTAGACAATTTTTATTTGACTACTATCTATGAGTACATGGGATAGGAAGTTTAGGTCAGAAGTTGGGCTGAATGATTGTAGTATTCTATGCTTTTATAAACCATTTTATAAACCATTCTAACATGTAGTACAATATAAAGCTCTGCTCTGTATCGAGTACTCTTTATAAAAGTAAATGCTTGAACAATGGTTTTAAATCTACGTGTTCGGTCACTTTCTTACAATTTAATCACAGGTCTACATTTAAAATAGAAAAATTAAAAAATCAATATAAAATGGGCTAGCCTCGTGTGGAAATTGAAACCAAAATATGGAAAAGACCCAAACATAACGTAGAGCATTGTAAAAACAGCCAAACCTTACAACGGTGGAAAAATATGTAGACTGTGCCAAGAAGAAAAATTAGAAATTATGACATACCCAAATAAAGACGAACTGTTAAATGAAAGAAAGGAAATTATGACTAAATGCATCCACACTAAAAAATACCTCTTAGGTTCATACAACCATGGATGAAAACTCTATAATCTGTTTTAATTTAAAAATTGCGCGTTCATAAAGTCCCTGCCACGTGAACGTTCAAATAAAACACCGTTACAAGAGCGTTCTTAAAAGGAAAAACGGTAAAATCAGTGACTAAAAATCGCCTGAAGACACCACTCCTAGTAAAAACCTAGGTGACGAAATAACTCGTTTAAAAATGAAATATATATATATATATATATATATATATATATATATATATATATATATACTCCTACCACGCTCAGAGGTTTGAATCATTTTGTTTTTCTTATATTTTAATGTAAGGTACTCAATAGTAGATATATCAATATATATGTTGCCGTCATTTTAGACGGTAAATATTTTGCCATCATTTTGATGGCGTGGACCCACTCGTTTATATATAATAGCCGGCTTAGAAGATCCGATACCAAAGAATTTAACCGCTGCCTATAAAACACAAAACGCTTCAGGTCGAGATAAAATCTCAAACCTTCCCTTCTATATGAATGTCTCAAACACAGTTTAGACGGTGTGCAAAGAGCAGGCCTATCTTAGCTGTAAACGTCTGAACTGATGGAACCTAAGAATGCAGTGCTCATCTGAACATTTGCTATGGAAATAGAGACAGAGTAACGACCACTTTGCAATGCTGCATCTGTGAGAAAGGAGGCTGACGAGTGAAAAATACTTCATCCGTTACTGAACAGTCTAAACGCTTTTGAAACTTATCAAAGCTGGAATGTGAGGAGAAGAGAAACTCCGACCAAATATGGTTGTAATATTCTAATCTAGTACTTTCTGAAGCGATGCAAGATGTCCACCATTTTCTCAGCGTCTTTTGTAATAAATTTATATATGAGTAATATTTAGAGTTTGGAAGAAACTAGTGTGAAAATGCTTAGGCAGCTAAATATTTAATGATCAATTGCATCAAATTTCCCACTATACTTTTTAGGCTTGTTCTATGTTCATGCAATATTTTTTAATGTTGTTTTTGGAACAGCTCTGCAATCTTTACAAGGTAACGACAAAGCAACGTGGCTGTATATGTTTTTTGCGTTGTTCAGCCAAATTTTTATTCAAGACCCTTAACAAACTTAACTGTCCTGCATGCCTCTTTCTTTCTTTCTTTCTTTCTTTCTTTCTTCATTAAATTTATCTTCCTCTCCCTTCCTCCTCTTTGACTGTATGTCTTCCTTTCTTTTTTCTTCAAGTTCACCCCCCACCCCCTTCTTCTTGTCTAGCTGTACGTTTGACGATATGCCTTTCTTTCTTTTTCCGTTCATTTTTCTTTCTTTCTTTCTTTCTTTCTTTCTCTCCCTTTTCCTTGACTGTATGACTTTCTTTCTTTCTTCGCGTTCACCTCCTTCTCCTTGAATGTCTGTATATTTTTCTTACTTTTGTTCTTAATTTCTTTCTTCTTTAAATTCACCTCCTCTCCCTCCTCCTCCTTGACTGCCTTTCTTTCTTTCTTTCTTTCTTTCTTTCTTTCTTTCTTTCTTCTTCAAGTGTGCCTCTTCCTACTTCTCCTGTTCTTTCTGTATATCTGTCTGTATGTCTTTTTCTCTTTCGTTCTTTCTTTATATATTTCAGTTCATACTTTCTAGTTTCAAGTTCTACGTCCGCTTCTCTTTGTCTTTTTTTTTTTACTTTTTTCTTTCTTCTTCAAGAAAAAGAGCACTTTCTTCCTCTTTACTTTTTCCTATTTTGCTCGTCACCCATCACATTGTCTCACTCCGTTTCTATTTTTCTTTATCTTTCACGTCATGCTTTCTTTTCTTATTTTTTCATCCAGTCATATTCTTTCTTTGTTTCTCTTTCATCGCCAACGCTTTCCTCTTTCTACTTTTCTCATCGATTTTAAATTTCGCTTAGATAACCGTTACACCACCCCGCATACCCCACATAAACGACGACCTCATCACCTTTTCCTTTTTTTTTTTTAAATTTTTTGTCAGGTCTTTTCTTAATGTGTACAACAGTTAAAGCGAGTTAATTTCTTGCTTATTCGTCTTAGACTTGTTGTAAAATTTATTAATTATTTCTCTTTGTGAATCTTTCGGGTAAATTATTTGCTCTCCAATTGTACATGTCTTTTTCTTTGGTGAATTTATGGAATTTCAAGAAACAGCTGTTGCTGAAGCCGTTATGAACTAATAGAAAGAGGTTATTCACAAATGGCATTAAATCATTTCAGATTAATATGTCCGACTTCGGGACAGAAAGCATATTACTCATATAGAAGTAACTAAAGCGAGCAACGGCAGATCGATTAGTAAGAGGCAAAACTGGATTATGCTATAATTGTAATCATATATTTCCACGACAGTTGGACAAATTATAATTATCTAGAGAACTTGGCGGGGGGGGGTCTATATCCTTTGAATTATATATGTGTGCGTTGTGATGCAGCGGATATCTGCTCGGAACGAGAAATCAGAGAGCCGAGTTCGAATTCCAGTTGAATTCATTGTATTCACTTACACGCAAATACCCTTTGGAAGACTATTAATCCGTCACTTCTCCATCAAGCTATGGGTTAAATAGTAGAAAAGATTTGGTTTTATAGCTTTGGTTGGCAATCAGTCTACTGCAGAAAGTAATGACAAGCCAGTGCGGGAAAATCTTCTTCTCGAGGCATGATCGCCCATCCAAGTGTGTATCACTTATATAAAAATAAATAGACAATACTTGTCTATATTATTTAATAAAACATGCATCAATGAAAAAATGCTGCCTAAATACACACAATATATACATTTGTTTATTTATTTTGTGTAATTTTTTTTTGTCAGATAAGCTTAATAGCCTTATCATTAAATGAAGAAAGAAAATCACAATATTGATACATAATTTATTTTATAATCCAGTCTACGCTTTCGGCTTACATAAACCATTTTCAAAGATGTCAATTACATTATAATATAACAATTCACGGACAAACAATAATGACAGTCTGTTTTTGTTTACATGGAAAATTTCCAAGCAACGAGAAACTCGTGCGTACAAGACGCTGGAAGCGAATATCGTACCACAGCTCATGACGTCACACATGACCACGCGTGAGTGAAAACAAGAAATATTAGGTATGGAAAGTCATTGGAATAAACCAATGGCTTCTGTTATAAATTATAGGCATTTAAGGATATTTGTGAAGATTTCATAGTTTATTTTGTTCATGTTCTGTTTCAACTGTTTACATATTATAACTGTTTATAACTTTATTATATATATATATATATATATATATATATATATATATATATATATGTGTGTGTGTGTGTGTGTGTGAGTTATGGTAACAGATGTAACCAGAAAACTATGTTGCTAAAAATTACTGTAAATCTTTTTCTGCTTCAAATATAACGGTTGACAAATTGCTAGCGTTCATTAGAATTTAAAAATTATCCAAAATAGATTTTTTTTTATATGTTGTAATGTCATGGTCATGCATCTGTTAAACTATGAAAAAACTGTTCTTTTCACAAATATTTTAGAACATTACTATAGTATTCGTAGCTAATTCCATTAATTGACCGCTTAAGTGTTTTAATGTATATCGCACCGAGAATCTGTAGTTCACTTTTGTTGTTTTCTTGATGAATGTAGGATAGTTGTATTATCGATCATAACTCACACCCCTGAAGATGACCTCGAAAAGAGGTTGAAAGTACTTGGGTACCTTGGGAAATGAATGAAAATAACACCTGTCAACGTTACAGCTCATTTCTGACATCGCCTGATTGTAATTCGCGAAAGATTATCCGTGAGTTTTATTAAAAATAAGCAAACACAATGTTTGTAATTTATTTAATCTGATATATATATATATATATATATATATATATATATATATATATATATAATAAATATATCTCAATAAAAGCTCTACAAGTGATATACAGATATTGACCACTTCTTTTCAAAAGGATGGGACAGCTTTAAGTCTTACATACTACGTAGTCTTTTAGCTGTGGTTATTATTATTATTATTATTATGATTAAATGTTCAACCAATAAAAAGTTTAAGTGCCATTCAAGGTAGAGCTTGCTGAATGAGGTTGCTGTATGGACGGACGTAAGAGTTTGAGTAAGTAAGTACAAATTATGCAGATATGTAGGCTTGACCCTAGACTTAAAGAGGTCAACATCGTAGTGCTCAGGGAAGCAAAGTTTTACGACATGATTTTAAAAAATCATTTCATACAATCAAGATAATAAAGCGACTGCGTGGATTAAGGGCTTGCAAGCTTGTCTGCTTAACCATCTAATATGGAGTAGAGAGTTTGGTTCTAACTGGTTGCCTCTCGACAAGACCAAGTTAAGCTTATTAAAAAAACAGAGGCTACTCATCTTGGGATAACCGTAAGCTAGCTAGTCTATCCGAAGGCGAATTGGCATGGTGAAGGACGCGTTCCAGAAGTTGAGTAAAGTACTAAGACACGGGAAAATTTCACTAGAAACAAAGAAGAGAGTACTAGAATGCTATGTGATATCAGTTCTTCAATACGGAAGTGAATGCTGGACAATATCAACAAAGATGAAGGAAAAACCTGAAGCAGCGGAAATGTGGTTCTACAGAAGGATGCTGCGGATATCATGGACCGAGCTTGTGAGCAACGTTGAGGTGTTGGAAAGAATGGCAACGAAAAGGAAATTAATAGTGAGCATCAGGAAGAGACAACTGAAGTTCCTGGGACATGCAATGAGGAAGGAGGGCTTGGAGAACCTGATACTAACAAGCCAGATAGAGGGAAAAAGAGACAGAGGAAAGCAGCGGATAACATATTTGAAGGGCCTGATTAGGTGGATGACGGAATGTGGGTTGCGTGGTGTAACAGGAGAAAGCGTGCTAAGAGCCACCAAAGATAGGGAGACGTGAAATGCTGATCACCTCCGTCATGAAAAGACGAAAAGACAGGACACATAGAAGAAGAAGCAGCTAGTCTGATTGATCCAAATATTGAGTATTGAGTTCGATCTTCACTTCTTGCATACTTACTACTGACTTTGTATCAAAACTCAGTGAAGTTGGCTTATCGTAGAGTAATGACAAGCTGGCTTGTATATATTGTCATAAATATTAAATAATAGACGGGACACGTGTGCAACGATTAAGTTTTAAAGAAAACGGAGAAAAAAGAACAAATATACTTAAAAACAAAATGAATCGAGATTGATCTTGATATATAAAAAAAATTATATATCAGTTTCTCATCAGCAAAACTCTAGACTGAAAGAAAAATGAATGGATGTAAGTCAAATTTTGATTTCCTGCTATCGATATCAAATGAGATTTTTTCGTCGTAAACTGAATTTGAAGACTAAATAAGTCCTCTGAGTAAATGATATCATGGCTAAGACTAAGAACTACAATTATACCTACTTAGAGCCAAACCCGAAGCAAAAACTAAAATAAAAGGGCTGAAAAAATACAGACATATAGGCAGGATAAACAGACACACACACAAACATCTTGCCTTTTATATATATATATTATCGATTTTCTGCACTATTGTGAGAACTGCAACCTTGAAACTTCTGAATATCGTTTCTTATGTCTTTTTCTATGAGTGTATGAAATTTGATTAAAATCAGACCACTCCTTCTATAACCCGATTTTTTCGATTATCGATTTTCGATATTTATCGGGGGTACCTCGACACAAACCTAGTTAAGAACACTCGCAGACGCTTATAGCACAACTGCGTAAATTTTCAAGAAAATCGGTTCAGCCGTTTTGGAATCTATAGGTAACGGACACACACACACACACACACACACACACACAAAGTTCCATTCATAAATAAGTTTATATATATATATATATATATATATATATATATATATATATATAGTGTATTGCGGCAGCAGATCATTATTTAAACATATATTGTTAAACATAACAGACAATAAATATCTACTTTGTTTAAACATCAGCCGTTTTAAACATCGTATTTTAGCTGTAATTTCTGATGAAAATAAAGACAAAAATTGTCCAACATTTGAATATTTTTTTTATTAAGCTTGTCCTTGATCTAAGTTTTCCAAACACATGATTATCGTCACATGGTAATTTTCTATGTCAGCATAACAGAATATAATCTTTGATGGTGAATATATTTGTTTAAATATCCGTGTAACCACTCTGAAGATAGCTCATGTTAGTCGAAAGCTAAGTGACGATACCATAACGTTGTCCTCAGGTAACTTCGAAGTGACAAAATCCTCTGTATCAATCCTGTCAATGCTCTATCTCTACCTCGATATCGAGCACTTTCCAATATAAAAAAAAGACTCCTCCTTGCCAAAATAACTTTTATCAGTAAAACTACTGAAAAAAGAATCAACAATCTTGGCGCGTAATATTATCACAACTCAACACGATATCTACGTCTTTTCGTTACTGTCTTCCACGCAACAGATCTAACATGGTCCGATAGCAATAATCTGTGCTTTACACACACACACACACACACACACACACACACACACACACACACACACACACACACACACACACACACACACATACACACATAAATAAATAAAAATAAAATAAAATTATTTTGCGATATGTTTTGATCTCGCTGAAGAGATGTGCGTTGTGGTGCATTGGTTATCGACTCGGCACGAGAAATCGGGGAGCCGAGTTCGAATTCCAGCTGAATTCATTGCATTCACTTACGCGCAAATACCCTTGGGAAAGGTATTAATCCGTCTCTTCCTTCCAGTTATGGGTTAAATAACAGGACAGATTGGGTTCTATAGCCTTGGTCGGCAACCAGTCCACCGCAGAAAGCAATGGCAACCTACTGCGGGACAATCTCCTGCCCAGTTAGTCATGTCTCTTTCGAGACATGATTGCCCAATCGTGTATCACGTATGGTAATTATCTGACTGATGGGATGGGGGCTACATTTACCCGTCGAAAGGGCTATTCGATTTTAAAAAATTGGAATTTTATATATATATAAAATTTCAATTTTTCGTTAATCTTCGTTAATTTCCGTAATATATATATATATATATATATATATATATATATATATATATATATATATATACAAGTGTGTGTGTTTGTTTGTTTGAACATTAATATATTTTCAAATTGTCGGTTTTTTATAACCAGTTTCGTTAATCATCGTTAATTTCCGTAACACACACACACACACACACACACACACATATATATATATTCTGCATTTGGGCAGCAATTTTTCGTTTTTCATTAAAATGATAAAATATTGTGGTTGTTTTTATTATTAGACAAGCTAAAGAGGAATGGCTCAACAACAAATGCGCAGAAGTAGAGGGACTGAGCAGGACCAATAAAGCAGAGATGCATAAAGAGATAAAAGAACTGACAGGACAAAAAACCTGCTCCTCAACAGGATGCATAAAATCCAAGGATGGAACAATCATATTGGAGAAAGAGGAAATACTCCAGCGATGGGAAGAGTATATAAAGGCTATTTTTTGCGACAGGAGAGAACAACCGAGAATACACATGAAGATGGATGAACCGAAAATACTAAAATCCGAAGTGGAAGCTGCAATGGCCAAAATGAACAGAAACAAAGCAACTGGTCCAGACGGCATAGTGATAGAGCTGCAGATAGCCTTAGAAGAATATGGCATAGAAAAAATTACCGACATAATAAACGAAATTTATAGCAGTGGATTAATACCAGACGACCTATGCAAGTCGATATTTATAGCACTGCCGAAGACACCAGATGCAAACGAGTGTGAACTACACAGAACTATCAGCTTAATGAGTCACATCACAAAACTGATTGTCAGAATCCTGATGAATAGAGCGAGAAGCAGAATCAGGCCAGAGATAGGGCAGGAACAGTGCGGGTTCGTTAAGGACACTGGAACAAGGAAAGCCATATTCATGATTAGGATACTCTCCGAAAGGGCAATACAAATGAAGAAAGACTTATACCCATGCTTCATTGACTATGCGAAGGCATTCGACAAGATACGACACAAGGAATTGATGGAGATGCTCAGCGGCCTGGACATTTTCGGAAAGGACATAAGAGTAATCAAGAATCTCTACTGGCAGCAAACGGCCTGCATATGGACAGGTAACGATCCCAGTAGATTTACAAAGATAGAAAGAGGCGTAAGACAAGGATGCGTCTTTTCACCGGATTTGTTCATCCTGTACAGCGAGAAGATTTTGAGGACCCTAGACGACAAGCCAGGATTTGCTATTGGAGGCCACAACTTGAACAACATAAGGTATGCAGATAATACAGTGCTGATTGCAGACACGGAAAGGAAACTGCAGGACCTCCTACAGAAGGTAGCGGTGGAGAGTGACAAAAATGGACTACAAATAAACTTTAAGAAAACTGAATGCATGGTCATCAGCAAAAGGTGCAACCCAAAATGCCAAATACAGGTAGGGGGATACTAGAATCAAGCAAGTACAAAAACTTAAATACCTAGGAAGTGTTCTAACAGGAGATGGAAAGTGCGACACAGAGATCAGAAGGCGAATTGGCATGGCAAAGGACGCGTTCCAGAAGCTGAGCAAAGTACTAACACACAGAAAAATTTCACTAGAAACAAAGAAGAGAGTACTGGATTGTTATGTGATGTCAGTTCTTCAATACGGCAGTGAATGCTGGACAATATCATCGAAAATGAGGACAAAACTGGAAGCAGCGGAAATGTGGTTCTATCTGCGGATATCGTAGACTGAACAAGCAAGCAACGATGAGGTGTTGGAAAGAATGGCAACCAAAAAGAAATTAATACTGAACATCAGGAAGAGACAACTGAAGTTCCTGCGACACGCAATCAGGAAGGAGAGCCTGGAGAACCTGATACTGACTGGCCAGATAGGGGGAAAGAGATACAGAGGAAGGCAGCGGATAGCATATTTGCAGGGCCTGGTCGGGTGGATGACGGAACGGGGATTGCCAGGAGTAACAGGAACAAACATACTAAGGGCCACAAGGGATAGGGAGACGTGGAGGGCCATGATCGCCTACGTCCTGAAGGGACAGGGCACATAGAAGAAGAAGAAGAAGAAGAAGAAGAAGAAGAAGAAGAAGAAGAAGAAGAAGAAGAAGGTTACCTGAACAAAATAAAAAATCGAAATCTCCACAAACATTCTTAAATGCCTTTAATAGATAACAGAAGCGATTGGTTATCCTAATAGCTTTCCATATTTCTCGTCTCCACTCTCACCTGATCATGTGCGACGTCATAAGCTGTAGTGTGATTTTCGCTTCGAGTGTCCCGCACGCACGTATTCCTCGGTGCTTTGAAAATCTTCCATGCAAAAAAAATAGACTACTACTATTGTTCATCCGCGAACATTTGATATAATTGCCATCTTTGTTAATGGCTGATGCAAGCCGAAAGCTCCGAATGGATTAAAAAACATGTATCAATATTGTGATTTTCTTTCTTCTTTCAACGATAAACCTATTAAGCTTATCAGACGATATGAAAAGAATTTACATAAAATAGACTAAACTTGTCTGCTTTATTTAATGAAACATGTATCAATATATATAATATAAATTAACTTTTAAGATATGCTATATTTAAGGGTAAAAATGTTTAATATCAGAGCTGGAGAGTATGTATATATATAAAAGGCAATCTGTGAGTCTGTGTGACTGTTCCCTATGCACGCCTACATTTTTTAAGCTACGCCATTCAAACTTTCTAGAGACACATATCTACAATTTTAAGTTCATCAATTTTCCCTTTTGCACTTTTTGGCCAATGGAGCTGATTGTTTACATTTGCTTCGTAAAACATATGAGATCTAAGATGGTTGCTAAATTAGGTCACAGTAATCAAATCACACGCGACTAAAATATTTTTTATTAAAAAAAAATAAGCCTTTATATTTAATTTTTATTTCAACGTTTTAAAAATTCATTTGGTCAATAAAAAATGTGAATATTTTTCCCCGTAATTTTGAAACAAAAGAAATATTTTTTAAAAAGTTTTTTTTCCACACTAAAACAAAATATGTAAAAAGAAAAAAGTGCCAATGGTTTATTTAATTATTTAAGTCTTATTTTTTCAGATTTAATATTTCATAATTCAGAAAATAAAATTTAAAAAAAAATAAGGCTTTTCCTATTTTTTTTCGAAAAATGTAAATATTTTCTCCCGTAATTTTGAAACGAAAACAAACGCAATGTTGTTTACAATGTCACACAAATCATAAATCACATTTACGCAAAACAAAAGAAAATAGATTTTTTAAATGGAATTTTTTAACAATTTTGAAACAACAATTTTTTATATAGTTATATTTTTATATAACCGTATTTTAAAGGAATTTATTCATTTAATATTATAAACATTATAATTACTGAAGGGAAACCTGCTTCAAACGCTGTTTACTGGAAGACGACAATCAATGGGACTCTGCAATGGCGGAAGGTGTCTTGCATCTTCTCCTACTACTTAAATGTTCTGAGTTGCACGAGCAACGCCAGACTATGACGCTAGTGTAAATATAAACAAAAAACATTATAATATAGTTACAAATCAACATATTCGAATCCATATTTTTTCTGTTTAATAGCCTCTCGTATAACTTGAAACATCACCGTTATCGCCAACCCAATTGCAGTTCCGGTAATACAATAGATATTGCTACCTATAATGCACCATTGGCCAGCATATATAAATAGTCGAGCGAAAACAGAACACATAGGTCGAATTGAATCATGAAACATACCGTCACCACTTGGATCTGTTGATTCTCAAAATCTGAGCGAATGACTCCGCTTCTAAATGTTTTTAATTTTTTTAAATATTTTCTGATTGAACAAAGAACTTTAGAACCTTTCGATATTCCCTTTGCATTAAGAAGAAAAGAAAAAAGAAAAACAAAAGGCTTTCGATTTTCGTGTTCATTTGTTATTCACTAACCCTTTTTTTTTTTTTTTTTGCTTCAACGTTAAATATATACGAAAGTCATCATATAAAGCAATAAATTTTACCGATGACCTTCAAGGCTGTTTTGGTACCGGCAACACGTGTTAGATCTAAAAAAAAAAATAGTTGTTAACGCTATTGGCAGATTTATTTGAATTCCTTCTGACTGCAAGCCGTGTTATCTCTAATTTAAAGAGATAAATCGTACTAAGCTTTAAGATGCTTGAAATCTTTCTACAGAAAATCTATTTAAAACCGTCCTTCATCAGAGAACAATGTTGATAGATCACGCTACACCCACCACTGTTATTTGTAGGGACTGGGTTTCAAGACAACCTGCAGGCTACTGAACTTACAAATAAACTTTTACTTCTTCTACGTGACGAGTTCCTCTTGGATGTTGGCGATAATGGCTCTCCACAATATCCTGAGCTTTGTAGCTTTTAATAATTTGTACTTTTTTGTTATCTCTCCTCAACCCTGTCTATCCATTTATTTATACATACTTGTTCTTATTCTTCTATGTGACGAGTTCCATCTGAATGTTGACGAAAATGGTTCTCTACAACATCCTGTTCTTTCTAGCTTTTAATAAGTTTTACCTTTTTTTGTTTTTTCTCCTTAATCCTGTCTAATCATCTATTCATACAAACTTTTGTTTCTTCTGTGTGATGAGTTCTTTCTGGATGTTGGCAATCATGGTTCTCTACGACATCCTGTTCTTTGTCGCTGATAGTAAATTTTGTCTTTTTGTTATCTCTCTTTAACTCTAGGCTTACGGCCATATCACGTTGAATACACCAGTTCTCTCTCGATCACCAAAGTTAAGCATTGTTGAGCCTGGTCAATACTGAGATGGGTGACCGCTTGGGAATACCAGGTGCTGCAAGCATTTAGTGACGGATGTGCGTTGTGGTGCAGTGGATATCGGCTCGGAAAGAGAAATCGGTGAGCCGAGTTCGAATTCCAGTTGAATACCCTGCATTCACTTAAGCACTGGTACCCTTGGGAAAAGTATTAATCCGTCCCTTCCCTCCAGTTATGGGTTAAATAACAGAGTAGGACTTGGGGACCCTGCCCTTAAAAACAAATAACCAATGAAACTTAATATTCGAAAAGAAAAAAAGTTCGAAAAGAAAAAAAAGTATTACTAGACACAAAACTTATATAAAAACAACAATAAATTGTTGAAAGAAAAAAGGTATTACCAGCAATAAATAAATAAAATTTAGTTGGCAATAAATGACCCGCCGAGGTTGATATGCCATAAAAACCAACCAACCAACCAACCAACCAACCAACCAACCTTAACTGTATCTAGCTATTTATTTATACATTATCTTTCTTTTTCTTCTTGTATGTGCCATAGCAATGATGTTTGTCCACAATTACCTCTTCTTTGTAGCTCTTAAGTTTGTCTTTTTGTGGGCTCTCCTAAATCTTGTTCAGCCAGTCATTTAATCAACTTAGCTAGTTTTGTTGCTTTCATTTGTATCAAATTTTCCTAACTATCTTTTCCTCATTATTTGCTCTAGAAATTCATTTGTCTCTTCCCAATGCTTCATCTTTCCATTTTATGAAAAACTTTGTCGTTGCTCCCATGTACAGTCCATGATATTCTCGGCATCCTCCTGTAGAACGCAATTTCTGTTAGCTCAAGTCTATACTTCATTTCTGTGGATATTAAGACAGCATTCACTGGCATATAGGAAGATATTAACATAACAGTTCAGTACTCCTTTCTTTATTTATCGGGAAACGTTCCTGTTGCTTAATACTTTGCTTAGATTTAGTAATGTCTTTTTCTATATTCCAATGCGACTCTTGTCGCACTTTCTGTCTTCTGTTCAAACGCTTTTTAAATATTTAAATTTATATCCTTGTTTGATTTTGGCATTTCCAATTTGTAATTTGAAGTTTGGGGTGTTCCTTTTACTACAGAATGGTATATATACAGTACTTTGCAAAAGTATTAGGACAAGAACTATTTTATCTTTTATGAGGCATCAAAATAAAGTTTAAAATCACCCCTGTCCTAACACTTTTGCACACTACCGGTCGTGTGCAAAAGTATTAAGACAGGGGTAAAAACCTCACTGAAATTCAAATACAGGGTGAAAAGTCAAGTAAATTACTAATAAATATTGATTATTTAAAACTAGGTGTAAAAGAAATGTATTAAAAAGAATTTAATTTTTCCTATTTTCTATTAAACAAGTTATTTTGAAACTATTGAACATCTATGGGATATTCTTGATAAAAAAATGATAAATTTAATGTTACTTCGCAAGACACTTTGGGAACAAATACCAACTACTTGGCAGGAGATACCATTAGATACATCGAAGAAGCTTGTGATGTCAATGCCTGACAGAATGAAGGATGTGATCAAAGCAAAAGACTATTATACTAAATATTAGATTTATTTTGTAACAAGTATTTTTTCTTATTAAAGAATTTGTTGAGTAAATAAAATAAAATTACTTTAATTAAATTGTTTATTTTCTGTCAATATGCCCCATAAAAGATAAAATAGTTCTCGTCCTAATACTTTTGCACAGTACTGTATGTATTAGATGATTGATTTTTTTTCATTCATTCATTCTTTTTTATTTACATGCATATGATTATCTGATAAAACTTAAAAAAAAGAACAAAATATAACAATGAGAAGCAATTTCTAAGGACTTTGAAAAAATGTAGCCTAACGTATTTTATAACTTCAAACATTATATTTAGTGGATATATGAATTTTAGCGTACTACTAGATTGGCATCTAGGTCCCACTTTTTTACTGTTGAAATAGTTTGTTGTATTGCTTCGTTTTGGTATAATTAGAAGATAACACAAACTTGAATTAATGATGTTTATTTTTGGTATAAAACTTTACGTTTTTACATCAAGTTACAACCTTTAAATTTTGTGTGGATACAGGAGCAGACTAGCTAAATTCTCTTCACTGTGGGATGCTAGTAGTAAACGAGCCTATCCTTTCTGGACTCTAGTGGTCAACTCCAGCGTCTTCCTCTTTTCAAATCTCCTACACCAAACTACTGTCCTTAACTCTTATTTCTTACTCCTACTCTTACTCCTACTCCTACCAAAAGAAACGGTTCCTTATTTTACCGCCCAATTTTGAATTCTAGGCGTCAGTGTGTCTATCTTTTTCTATTTTTAGAACACTCGCCATTTTAGAAACCACAAGTTAAATGTAATTTTTACTTCTACTCGAATAGTTCCTTTTCTCGCACTTTCCACCTGTGAAAACCCCCCTCTCACCCTGATAGCTACAACCTTTCAAAAATTTAAATGCAACGTTAATTGCCAACTTCTATCCTCTTGAACCCGGTTTCTATATTTTGTCCTTTCTTCAACACCCACTGTATTCAGCCTTTTTTTTTTTTTTTTTTTTTCTCACAGTAATCCCCGGCGCACTAGTAACGGTTTTGTCGTTTTTGGAGTGAAAGGATTAAAAAAAAATATGCACACACATTTTGAGTTTGAAATAAGTCACAAGAATAATACCCACTTTGGGCAGAACAGTAAAATTATGTAATCAAAAACAAGAAAAAAATTAAAGCCGAAAACAAAACAAACAAACAAAACAAATAAATCAGATAATTATAAAAAATTTTATCGAACTTTTGGGAAATTATTCAGTAATAAACAGAAATATTTTTAGGTCTTCAACGTATTCATGTTCCTTTTGAACTGAATTGTTGAATTATTTGTTTATTTGTCGATTATTGTTGAGCCCTTACCAGTCAGTGGAAGTTGTGAACAAATTTTCGGCCCTCTATGTGCGTTGTGGTCCAGTGGATATCGACTCGGAACGAGAAATCGGAGAGCAGAGTTCGAATTCCAGTTGAATTCGTTGCAATCATATACGCACAAATACCCTTGGGAAAGGTATTAATCCGTCTCTTCCCTCCAGCTATGGGTCAAATAACAGGACGGATTGGGTTCTATAGCCTTGGTTGGCAACCAGTCTACCGCAGAAAGCAATGGCAACATACTGCGGGATAATCTTCTGCCCAGTCAGTCATGTCTCTTTCGAGACATGATCACGTATGTATGGCACTTAACTGACTGACTGACGTCCTCGTCAGGTTGATGACTGATGTTCTCGAGTGGATAGTTTGCCCTTTTTGCCGATTAGCTACGATGCGTCTTCTTCACTTTGCAGTGCCTCTTCTGTTTTGTTTTTGTTTACGTTGCCAGGGACTTTTTTCCTCTTCTTTCTCCTTTCCCTTTCTTCCTCTTCCCTCCTCCTTCTTTTCCTTTTCTTTCTTCTTCCTTCTTTCCTTTTTCTTATTTTGGGAGGGGGGATCATCTATATACATTTATTCATATACCATATATATATTACAATAGTTATATATACAAATATATTTTTTTCCTTTTCGCTCCCCTTCTATCTCCTCTCCCCCCCTCCCAGATGTAGGGGAGTGGAAAAAAATTGTATTTCGTTTCTCGTGGTTGGCTGAATCGATAAATAAACAAATATTTTAGGTCATTTAATTAAAATATCCGAAGTCCGATCAAAATATATCGGTATTCTTGATATGGTAACAGAGCTAATGTAAGCAGAGTGAAGCGGCATACGCACTACGTTCTCTCTCTCTCTCTCTCTCTCTCTCTCTCTCTCATTATTTCTAGCAATTCTTAGAAGGAACGTGTGTAGAGTGTGGTTGTCTAACTACACAACAGAAGTTCCATGGCTTCTGCAGTAATTTTTGGCCAAAAACGTCTTCTTGAGAGTCAGATCTACGAGCCAGTAGTTCGTGGTAAGAAACTACTCGAGGTGAACTTGCATCTTACCAACGGAATACGAAGGGTGTGAAGGGGGTTCGCTGCAGTGTGTGCAGTATGGTGGGACTTAGTCATGAAGGTTAGAAAATTAAGAAATACATGGAAATAACAATAGAGCAATGAGATGCTTGCGATTTTTTTGTCTGTGAGAAAGGGGTTGTAGAGTGGAAAATAATTTGTCACCCACAACTACACGGAGACGCTTTTGGTCCCTATAGAAACTGGAAAGTGAAGGTTTGGTAGGTCCTGTTCAGATATTGCAGCATTAGGGTTGATCTGGCTCTTTTAAACCTAGTGGATAGATAGATAGATAGATAGATAGATAGATAGATAGATAGATAGATAGATAGATAGATAGATAGATAATGAAATAACTGAAATAGATAATGATTGGTTGTTTTTGCGGCATATCAACCTCGGCGGGTCATTTATTGCCAACTAAATTTTATTTATTTATTGCTGGTAAAACCTTTTTCTTTCAACAATTTATTGTTATTTTTATATATAAGTTTTGTGTCTAGTAATACTTTTTTCTTTTCGAGTATCAAGATTCATTGGGGTTTGTTTTTTAAGGGCATGGTACCCAAGTCCTACACTTGTTATTTAATCCATAACTGGAGGGAAGGGGCGAATTAATACTTTCCCAAGGGTACCAGTGCTTAAGTGAATGCAGGTTATTCAACTGGAATTCGAATTCGGATCACTGATTTCTCTTTCCAGGCCGATATCCACTGCACCACAACGCACATCCGTCACTAAACGCTTACAGCAGCTAGTATTCCCAAGTGGTCATCCATCCCTAAGTACTGACCAGGCTCAACGTTGCTTAACTTCGGTGGTCGAGCGAGAACCGGTGTATTCAACGTGATATGGTCGTAAGCCGATAGATAATGAAATAACTGAGATAGATAGATAGATAGATAGATAGATAGATAGATAGATAGATAGATAGATAGATAGAAGGCAGATGTAATTGACAGGCACATCCGACTGTAGGTAAGGTCAACAAAGGACAAGCATGGTTGTCATTTTTATCTGGTCGTTAATGATGTCAACAAAATGCAACAAAAAAACACAAACGACAACCAGCTTGAAAGGATGTTGTTGATAGATACACCCAGCAATATATAAGAGTCAACCATGGACAAAGGTGGTTGAACCTAGACAAAGGTTGTTGACGTTATCTACATCCGACTGTAAATGACGTCACCAAAGTTACAACACAAAAAGGCAAAATTGCGTCGGCATTTTACAATTATATAAAGTCTAGAACTTTCAACTGAAGAGACATACGATGGTTTCTTCATGTGCGCGATCTCTCTCTGGCTGCCCTCCTGCTTCACACAAGCATTACTGACAAAGGATAAAAATGTAAGATTATATTTGTATATATACGTGTTCCTCGTTGTTTTCCAGTGTATTATGCAGCACGAATACTTATTAATTTGGCATATCTTACTTACTTGGCAAGATTCGAACCCTTTTATTGGTCAGTGTGCATCGGAAGGCATTTACAAAACCTTTGCGAAAGTTCTCGTTGAAACCACAGTAGAGAATCGGATTCAAAGAACTGTTGAGGTAGGCAACGTACAGCGCCACGTAGCGGAGGGTTTCAATAAAGGCGGGAAACTGAGAAATAAAAAAGATAGAAAACAAAAAAGAAGTTCAAAAAACGCCAAAAAAGGAAATCATATTAGAATTAACGAAGTAAGTTTTGCCGTTGCGGTTATATTTTATTTATTAGCATCAGAAAAAGTCGAATTGAATAAAGGGAAAATGTTGCTCATTTTTTATAGACTTTTCTTTTACATTAAAAATCAGTTCTATACAAGTCACTAATGGTATGAAAAGAAGTGAAGTTTATGAGGATAGATAGATTGACAATAAAAGAACTGAGATAGATAGATAGATAGATAGATAGATAGATAGATAGATAGATAAAGAACTGAGATAGATAGATAGATAGATAGATAGATAGATAGATAGATAGATAGATAGATAGATAAAGAACTGAGATAGATAGATAGATAGATAAAGAACTGAGATAGATAGATAGATAGATAGATAGATAGATAGATAGATAAAGAACTGAGATAGATAGATAGATAGATAGATAGATAGATAGATAGATAGATAGATAGATAGATAGATAAAGAACTGAGATAGATAGATAGATAGATAGATAGATAGATAGATAGATAGATAGATAAAGAACTGAGATAGATAGATAGATAGATAGATAGATAGATAGATAGATAGATAGATAGATAGATAAAGAACTGAGATAGATAGATAGATAGATAGATAGATAGATAGATAGATAGATAGATAGATAGATAGATAGATAAAGAACTGAGATAGATAGATAGATAGATAGATAGATAGATAGATAGATAAAGAACTGAGATAGATAGATAGATAGATAGATAGATAGATAAAGAACTGAGATAGATAGATAGATAGATAGATAGATAAAGAACTGAGAGATAGATAGATAGATAGATAGATAGATAGATAGATAGATAGATAGATAGATAGATAGACAAAGAACTGAGATAGATAGATAGATAGATAGATAGATAGATAGATAGATAGATAGCATGAAAGAAATATATATATATATATATATATATATATATATATATATATATATAGGAAAGAATATTAAAACGTTTTGAGTTTGAAAATGTGTTTTTTGACAGTATTTGTTTATTTCTACTATTATATTTTATATTTCAGACTGCCCTCGGTCCTTCATCAGAAACAAATTTTAATTAGTAATGTATTTCGCGAGATTTCGCGAGAGCGTCAATAAAGAGTTTGTTTACATCACGTGACGCGTTTGTTTATATCACGTGACGCGTTTCAACAAACACATTTTCAAACTCAAAACGTTTTAATATTCTTTCCTATAAAGACAGTATACGTGGATCATCACTATGCTATGCTATATATATATATATAGTGTTTAATTGTGATAATATTTAGCGCCAAGCTTGTTACTTTTTAGTGGTTTTACTGATAAAATATATTTTGCCAAGCAGGTATTTTATTGTAAAATGCTCGATATCGGGGTATAGGCAGAGCGTTGAGAGGCACACACACACACACACACACACACACACACACACACACACACACACACACACACACACACACAGGGTGTCCATAGCGTTCGCGTGCACTTTTAAAAATTTACAAACTTTACTTGTATTTGCGATAGAAATAATTTTTAAAAAGGGTTAGAAAGAAGTAAATCTATATTTTTTAAAGTTTTATTGAAATTTTATTTAAGTTTCCACAATGTCCGCCATCATTAGAAATAGAAAGGGAAAAAAGAAAATAATTTTTTACTTATCTAAAAATTGTTGCAAATCTTTTGGTAAAGAATTATTCAATAATTATAGTTAAAAATAGGTACAATAAACTTTACAACATTTTTACAGATTATTTCTATCACAAATACAAATATAGTTATAAATTTTTTAAAAGTGCACACGGACACGCTGTATATTTCTTATCTGTACAAGTTTACCCACAAATTTAAATGCAATGTCAATCGTCATCTTCTCTCTCCTGAAAAGCCTTTCTTTTATAGTCCTCTCTGTTTCTTTCACTGTCACCTTAGTGACTTTTATTAGAATGTTTTGAGTGAAAGGATTAAAATGAAAACTTCTAAAAGGAAAAAAAGTGAAATTTCCCATTGTTTGAAAAAGGAATCGGTCTAATAAACATACCATGAAACCTACAGTCAGTCAGTTAAAGTGCCATACGTGATACACGCTTGGGCGATCATGTCTCGAAAGAGACATGACTGACTGGGCAGAAGATTATCCCGCAGTAGGTTGCCATTGCTTTCTGCGGTAGACTGGTTGCCGACCAAGGCTATAGAACCCAAGGCTACCCAATCTGTCCTGTTATTTAACCCATAACTGGAAGGAAGAGACGGATTAATACCTTTCCCAAGGGTATTTGCGCGTAAGTGAATACAATGGATTCAACTGGAATTCGAACTCGGCTCCCCGGTTTCTCGTTCCGAGCCGATATCCACTGTACCACAACGCACATCCTATGAAACCTACAGCACTATGTTAAAAGAACCGTATATTCTTTATTGCTATCCTTCCGCATTATCGATGTGAAAACAGACACTCACCTGCTTTTGAGAACGGAAAAGTCCCCAAAATGAAAGTATCTGTTGTGGTGACCAGCAGATGATGAACACGATCAGAACAACAATTAACATTTTTATCACCTGGAAATAAAATAAATAATGATCAAGTACGAAAATGATCTGTTTGAACTGAAGTGTAAACATAGAACATGACCCTCGCCCAAGCTTCTCACTAGACCAATGATTACTCCAAGCTGCATTTCAGCCCCTGATCTCGTCGGTGTTTACTGAAAGGTGGGAAAGGGCACGATGCATGCTTACGAGGTAACACGGTGAATGAAAAAAAAAAAAAAAAAAACATCACACATATTGATAACTGAAGCCTATTTATCATATTATATGTAAGTTTTTTATTCAGGGCTTCTCCTGCTTGTCCCGGTGAAGGGGTAGGTGATTTTGGGAACAACTATGTCAGCTCTTCCCTCTCCTAGCAACTCTTCGCTCATTTACTCATCCCGATGTGGTAGCTTGGCAATATGAAATCGAGACAGCACGACGGACAGATACGGCCGTCTCCCGCCAATAGCGAACCAAATCTCTCGCCGTTCCCAGGCATGACTTTTAATATAGAAATGGGCATACCCTATTTTCGGTTTTGTTGCCACTCGATTCTTGAAAATTCCTTACCCTTTGTTTAAAGTGGATGCCATTTAGAAAGCCGAAGTTCTAAAGCCGGTCCGTCAGGTAGAAACATTTGAGAATAAAATTTCGTTTTTCGTCCATCGTATCGCAGAGGTCCAAAGCGCAAACAATAAAACTATTATTATGTCTTTTATGTGCTGTGTTCCTTAAGGATGTTAACGATCATGGCCCACCATATTTTTTTTGTCCTTTGTAATTCATAATGTTTTGCAGAAGCACATTTCTGTTGCTCCGAGTCTTTTCATCTTTAAGAAGATTGTCTAGCCAAGTGCTATTAGCATATAATCAATCTGGAATGTTCAACTCCTGGGTGAAGAAATAAGAAATCTCACAACAAAATATTAAGCTTTCATCTCCTTAACAACAAATTATTAATCAAGAAAAAAACACTTAAAGAAAATAAAGAAACTTAAATGCAATCTGGAGAATACTGGAGAAGGCAACAGGATACCACTCCACCATCTACTCCTTGCTCAGTCATGGTTTTTCACAACAAATATATGAAACCCAACAGCGTGAAGGGGGTTGCTTCCAAAGGAAGCAACTCCTTGCTCGGTAAGGATCGCCCTGGGCAACAGGTGTCACCTGACCATCATCCGGCAACTGTTAGCACCAACGGCGTAAAGGGAACATTTTACTCCAAAACTTGTCTCTCGCCCGGGAAGGAATGACATGAGCAACAGGTGTCTCTGAACCGTTGCCCTGCGACTGTGAGCAACAAAGAAAAAATTACTTTTGGTATATGGAACGTCAGGACGCTTAACAACTGTGGTCAACTAGAGAATGTCAAACAGATGGACAGACTGAAGATCAATATTCTGGGTATATGAGTTGTTGGAAAGAATGGCAACGAAAAGAAAATTTATAGTGAGCATCAGGAAGAGACAACTGAAGTTTCTGAGGAAGGAGTGCTTGTAGAACCTGATACTGACTGGCCAGATAGAAGAAAAAAAGAGACATAGGAAGGCGGATAACATATTTAAAGGGCCTGAACAGGTGGATGAGGGAACGGGGGTTGCGTGGTGTAACAAGAGAAAACGTACTAAGAGCCACCACGGATAAGGAAACGTGGAAAGCCATGATCGCCTACGTCCTGAAAGGACAGGGCACATAAAAGAAGAAATGCAATCGTCATCTTCTGTCTTCCTGTATACTCTGCTTTTATTCCATTTTCTAGTATCTTACCATTCTCTTTCACTATCAAGTATTTTTTGCCTCTTAGTAGAATTATCAATTTACTTGAGGTGAAATGATGAAAAAACATAAGCGATCGTGGCTCCTTACATATTGCTGTTCCTTCTTGCTCTAAGCAACATTTAACTCTTTACCATCCCTATTTATCCTTACTCTCTATCCATTCACACAAGCTCATATGCGATCATGACTCTCCCCATCTTCCTGCCCTTTCTACCTGTAAGCAGCCTTTAACTCTTTACCACCTCTTTTTGTTTCCGCTCTGCTATCCATTCACACAATCTCATGACTCTCCATATATTTTCATGTTCTTTAGCGATTTACGCAACACTTACCTTTATATAATCCCTATTTGTCCTTGCTCCGCTGTCCATTCAAACAATCTCATGAGCGATCATGACTCTCCAAATATTCCTGCCCTTTGAACCTATAAGCAGCCTTTAACTCGTTACCACTTCTCTGTTCCCGCTCTGCTATCCATTCACACAATCTCATGAGCCATCATGACTCTCCCCATGTTCCTGCCTTTTGTACCTATATGCAGCCTTTAACTCTTTACCACCTATCTTTGTACCCGCTCTGCTATCCATTCACACAATCTCATGAGCGATCATGACTCTCTACATCTTCCTGCCCTCAAGAACAGCGCGGTTTTGTCAAGGAAATTTGAACACGGAACGCAATATTTATGCCTAGGATGCTATCAGAAAGAGCGATGCAAATGAAAAAAGACGAGTACCGATGTTTTATAGACTATGGAAAGGCATTCGACACAGTACGCCACAAAAAAGTGATAGAAATGCTCAGCAACCTCGACATATTTGGGAAAGACATCAGAGTAATCAAGAACCTTTACTGGCAGCAAACATCCTGCATACGGACAGGAAACGAATTCAGCAGAAAAACAAAAATAGAATGTGGCGTAAGACAACGATGTCTTTTCACCATTTCTATTCAACTTGTACAGATTATTATGAGGACCCTAGAAGTTATGCTAGGATTCATCATCGGCGGCCATATTCTGAATAACATAAGATACGAAGGAGATACAATGCTGTTATCACACGGAAAGAAAACTACAGGACCTTCCAAAAAAGGTAGATGAAGAATTTCGAAAGAAAGAACTACAAATAAACAACAAGAAAACCGAATGCATATTAATCAGCGAACAGAGCCCAAAATGCCAATTACAGGTGGAGGATCAAGCAGGTACAAAAATTTAAATATCCGGGAAGTGTTCTAACAGAGGACGGAAAATGCGACACTGAGATCCGAAGGCAAAGTGGCATGGCGAAGGATGCATTCCAGAGGACGAGTAGTATTTTCAGAGACAGGAAAATTTTGCTAGAAACAAAGAAGAGAGTATTGGAATGCTATGTGATGTCTGTTCTTCAATATGACAGTGAATGCTGGACAATATCATCAAAGATGAACAGTAAATTGAAGCAACTGAAATGTGGTTCTACAGAAGGATGCTGCGGATATCATGGATCGAGCATGTGAGCAATGATGTTTTGGAAAGGATGGAAACGAAAAGGAAATTAACACTGAGTATCAGGAAAAGACAGCTAAAGTTCCTGGGACATGTAACGAGGAAAGAGAGCTTGGAGAATCTGATACTCACAAATCAGAGACTGGGGGAAGCAGCGGGTAACATATTTGATGGGTCTGAGCAAGTGGTTGAGAGAGCGGGGTTCGGGTGAGGTAACTGGAGAAAGCGTGTTAAGAGCTACCAGGGATAGGGAGACGTGGATGGCCATGATCGCCTACGTCTTGAAGGGATATAGCACATAGAACAAGAGGAATTGTGTTCCGGTGACTCGACAGAAACATGATTCGGCGTCGGGAACAATAACAGGTAGAAGTGTGTTTGCGTCGGGACGTCTGTGTTCAGTAAATATGGCAGACAGGAATGTGATGACATCAAATGCGGCTGTTCCAAAGGAAATAATAATGCGAAAATGATAAATAAATGTTCCTAGCCATAGATGACTCAATTAAGAAGAATTCGAAGAATTTCAGCGTGTATAAAAGCCGAAGTTTCGGAAAAAAGGACAGAACGGAGCCTAGAAGCAAGAGAAGACAGCGAGAGAGAGAGAGAGAGAGAGAGAGAGAGAGAGAGAGAGAGAAATAGACAGAGAAGAGAACGCCTAAAAATTCCCTCGTATGTGCGTATTTGCGTGACTCCCTCCGACTACCACACGACATACAACCGTCTCAAAAGAGAATAAAAATATAAGATTGTTTTTTTATATACTCGTTGTTCTGTATTTGTCGTTTATTGGTAAAGATTATTGTTGTTCAAGGAGTAGCATCAGCAGCAGAAGCCGTCTATACCGTACAAGATTTGGTATATAACATAAGAAAACATTCGACATTCATCAAAGTGTAGCCAGTGCTGCTTTCAGTTTTAATTTATAAAATCTATATATATAATTTAAAACAATTATTCCTGAAAATAGTTTTTTTTTTATGCAGTAACTGTTATCACGATTTTCAGTACTGATGGGGGCTTCCTTCCTAGCCTTTCGTTTGGAGTAGTGCGAAATATCAACATCTTAATTATGTCGTTATTTCCTTTTCGAGTTGGGCTTACGGCCATATCACGATGAATACACCGGTTCTCGCTCGATCACCGAAGTTAAGCAACGTTGAGCCTGGTCAATACTTAGATGGGTGACCGCTTGGGAATACCAGGTGCTGTAAGCATATAGTGACGGATGCGCGTTGCGGTGCGGTGGATATAGGCTCGGAAAAAGAAATCGGTGAGCCGAGTTCGAATTCCAGTTGAATACCCTGCATTCGCTTAAGCACTGGTACCCTTGGGAAAGGTATTAATCCGTCCCTTCCCTCCAGTTATGGGGTAAATGACAAGGGTAGGACTTGGGTACCCTACCCTTAAAAACAAATCCCAATGAATCTTGATACTCGAAAAGAAAAAATTATTACTAGACACAAAAATTATATAAAAACAACAATAAATTGTTGAAAGAAAATGGTATTACCAGTAATAAATAAATAAAATTTAGTTGGCAATAAATGACCCGCCGATGTTGATTTGCCATAAAAACAACCAACAACCTCTTCGTGTTAAATGTGCTATTTATTTTAGTTATTGCATATCCTTAAGTGATGTCATTTCTGTTATTTGCGTACGTGTAATTCGGCAGCTCCAGTCCACGGGGTTTGAAGTAGAGTGGTCCTCGCTAAAACTAACAAGACTCATTCGCCCGAAGGCAGTTTAGATAATTGATCTGAGAAAGCGGTCGTATACAGCTGATAGCTTAGGCATTTCTGAACAGATTGGGCACGGTGTATAGAATACGTCTGGAAATCTCGGAACTTCAGACGCGACTTAAGAAAACGACTTGAATTCTTCGATTAAAGTTTTGGTTTTATAGCAGCGGGCGATGTGAGGTAAAACTTTCCTGAAAATAGCTTACTCTATGTTCACTTTTGTTTTCTTGGTTGATGGTTGATTTTGTTTCGCAGCATATCAACATCTATAGATTATCTAATGCCGTAATCTAAATATATCGAAACAATTTCATCGCTTCAATTAAATATATTTTGGATTCAATTGTATGCCTTCAACGAAAGAAAAAATGTATTGTTAATCATTTTGCTTTAAAATATCTTCTTGGTAATTCTATTGTAAAATGTATTGTTGGTCATTTTACTATGAAATGTATTTCTGGTTATTTAGCTTTAAAAATTTGTTGTTGCTAATTTTATTGAAAGAAATATTTTTATACGTTTTGTTTTTGTTTGGGAGGATTACTATTTGCCCATAGCTTTGACTCCTAACAGGTGCTACTACCTCGGGTCAGGGTAGATCTGGAAACAACTGCAATTAAGATGTGGTTTCACGTTCCTTAAAACCTCCTTGGTGTAGTTTATCGTCAGACCCAGGGCAGTCATGAATTTTTCATATTAGTATTTGCAAGGTAATAAGATACGTTTTCTGATTGGAAAATAATAATAAAAATATGTGATCAGTTTTTCACTTATAGAAAGCAAATCTTTCTGCAATGCTTTCTATTCTATATCATTATTTGATTTTTAGTATTTTGAATTTAGCCTTCCAGTCATTTTTCCTTGTCCAGGAGAGTACAGCTAAAATTTAATTAAGAACCATTCATACCGCCTGTTTATATTGAAAACATGTTTATCAAAACCACGGGAATAATTGCGTGATCCGAAACAAACACCACTTTACAGAAGCAATTTAAATTTCTTAAAAGCTGAATAAAAGTAGAAAAAAAAAAATGATGTGAATAAAAGAGACGAGAGGAATTCACTACTCAGTCTTTTTGCCGACGTGTTTAGTCACCTGACGGACTTTTTCAATGCAATCAAAATTTTAGTTTGCACAATGTAACTATAAACAAAAGGCAAAATGTTTCTGTTTACTCGAAAAAAAATTAAGTTCCCAAACGCTTACACACATTCACCAGGTTAACTAAAATCTAAATCTAAACTTATTTATAAATGGAACTTTGTCTGTGTGTGTGTGTGTGTATGTGTGTGTGTGTGTGTATGTGTGTGTGTGTGTGTGTGTGTCTGTGTGTGTGTGTCTGTGTGTGTGTCCGTTACCTATAGACACCGAAACGGCTGAACCGATTTTCTTGAAAATTTACACAGTTGTACTATAAGCTTCTGCGAGTGTTCTTAGCTAGGTTTTGTGTCGAGGTACCCCCAATAAATAATCGAAAAAATCGGGTAATAGAAAGAGTGGTCCGATTTTAATCAAATTTGATACACTCATAGACAAAGACATAAGAAACGATATTCAGAAGTTTCAAGGTTACAGTTCTTACAATAGTCCAGAAAATCGATAATATATATATAAGGCAAGATGTTTGTGTGTGTGTCTGTTTATCTGTCTGTATGTTCTTTATACAAATCCACAATTTTTATCCGATTCTCACCAAACTACACACAAATATTCTTTAGGCTGAGTCTGAGCTCCAGTACCATGGATTAGTTTTAAAGCTTTCATTGCACCCGAGCAACGCCGAGCTATACTGCTAGTGTTAAATAAAATGACGTCACCCAGAAAGAAGATGGAATTAATGGCTGTTATCAACAGGAACAGCCCAACATGCAAATCACAAATTGAAGAAACCGAAATCAGATAAGTTAAAAAAGTTAAAATATCTGTGAAGTGTTTAAACAGAAGATACAAAATGCTACACTGAAATCCAAAGGCACATTGTAATAAGAAAGATGCTTTCTAAACACTAAGCAAAGTATTAAGAAAGAGGAACATTTTGTTAGAAACAAATAAAAGTGTGCTGAACTGTCATGTAATATCATTCCTCTTATAAGGAAGTGAATGCTGGATAATCTCCTCCCAGATGAAGAACAGACTTGAAGCAACAGAAATGTCCTTCTACATGGAAAAGTGTCCTGCACTGTTATGTAATATCAGATCTTCTATATGGCAGTGAAAGCGAGACAATCTCCTCACAGATGAAGAAGTTGAAACAACAGAAAATTCGTTCTACAGAAAAATGCTGAGAATACCATGAACTAAACATGCGAGCGACGACGAAGTTTGAAAAAAATGGAAAGAAAAGGGGCACTTATATTTAACATAAGAAAAAACATTTCAAATGTCTATGACACATAACGAGGAAAAACGGCTTGGAAAATTTGTTACTCACAGGACAGATTTTAGGCAAGATGGCCAGAGGGAAAACAACGCATAACCTACCTATTGAGCTTGAGTAAATAGATGATGGAGCAAGGTTTTTGAGCGATAAATAAAATACAAATTTTTTTAAAGAATTACAAAGGACAATAAATTGCGAAAAGTTATAATCGATCACGTCCTGAAGGGACATGGCACACAGAAGGACAAAAACAAATCTAAAATACATGCCTGTGTAGGTAATCAGCATTGAGAAAAGGTGGATTCATGACAAATCAAAATTTGATAAATAAGTAAGAATTTATAATGGTGATATAAAGTGGGGGATCGATTCTATATTATAATCATTATACAGACGGATCCCTCACTTTGTCGCTATCGCAGTTTCTATACATTTATATTCTAGATCTATGGGCTTGAGCAAATAGCTGGCAGAGCAGGGTTTGGGGAGATGTGGAAGGGAATGAAGAGACGTGGAAGGCCATGATCGCTTACGTCCTGAAGAAGAAAGAGGGTAAGACAGAGGAAACAACCTTAGAGGAAAGAGCTGTGGGGCTCATCTGAACATTTGCCATGGAAACAGAGCAGAGATAGCTTGCGAAGTGGTTTATCTGAAAAAATTATCCGCAGAGTAGAATATGAATCAATGGCATTGAACTCAAAACTGGAGAGTAAAGATTGTGCAGCTCCATCCCAGATATACATATAATCAGATGCTTGTAAAGATAAATAAAGACAAAAAAGTCAGTTACATTCAGGAGCGATAGAATAAAACGGCCATTTTTCGATCTCCTTGAGGTGATGAATTTTCATGAGTTTCAAGTGACGCGAAACAGACGTTCAAATCATAAAGCGTCGTTGAGAGAGCAGACATTTATCATAACTAGAAAAAAATGAGGTCGGTCACAATCTGAATAACGTAAGATACGCAGACGACACAGTGTTGATTGCAGACACAGAAAAAAAACTGCAGGGCCTCCTACAGAAGATAGCTGAAGAGAGTGACAAGAAGGGACTACAAATAAACTGCAACAAAACCAAATGCATGGTCATTAGCAAAAAGAGCAGACCAAAATGCCAATTACAGGTGGGGGATGTTAAAATCAAGAAGGTACGAAAATTTAAATATCTGGGAAGGGCTCTAACTTAAGACGGAAAGTGCGACACAGAGATCCGAAGGCGAATTGGCATGGCGAAGGACGCGTTCCAGAAGCTGAGTAAAGTAGTAAGACACAGGAAAATTTCACTAGAAACAAAGAAGAGAGTATTGGATTGCTATGTGATGTCAGATCTTTAATATGGCAGTGAATGTTGGACAATATCAACAAAGATGAAGGGAAAACAGCAGCTGAAATGTGGTTCTCCAGAAGGATGCTGCGGATATCATGGACCGAGCATGTGAGCAATGATGCGGTGTTGGAAAGAATGGAAACGAAAAGGAAATTAATACTGAGCATCAGGAAGAAACAACTGAAGTTCTTGGGACATGCAATTAGGAAGGAGGGCTTGGAAAACCTGATACTAACAGGCCAGATAGAGGGAAAAAGAGACAGGGGAAAGCAATGGCTAACATATTTGAAGGGATGAGCTGGTGAATGACAGAACGGAGGCTGCGAGACGTTACAGGAGAAAGCGTGCTAAGAGCCACCAGGTATAGGGAGACGTGGAAGGCCATGATCGTCTACTTCCTGAAAGAACATCGTACATAGAAGAAAAAGAAGAAGAAGATATTTTGATTTTATGAAGTATTGAATATTTCAAACCCCTTTCTATCTCCATTGAGTTCTGACCATCTTGGCTTCTGGAAAGTGATCTCGAAAGAGACATGACTGACTGGACAGAAGATTATCCCGAAGTAGGTTGCCATTACTTTCTGCGGTAGACTGGTTGCCAGCCAAGGCTACAGAACCCAATCTGTCCTATTATTTAACCCATAACTGGAGGGAAGAGACGAAGGGTATTTGTGCGCAAGTGAATGCAAGGAATTCAACTGGAATTCGAACTCAGCACCACCCACTTGTCGTTCCCAGCCGCTATCTACTCCACCACAACGCACATCCGATATCCACTGCACCACAACGCACTATGAAAATATTTATAGAAAAGGCTCTGAGAAATTATGGCAATGGGAAAAAACTGAAACCAAGATGTCAAGTCAAGACCAATCACATTGCAGATTCTTCTTTGGATTTTATCAAGAATCTCTAAATGTAAAGCACTAGCACCAGACCAGATGTGGCAGTAATATTCAAAGTATGAACTAATGGTAGACATAAATATGTAAAATAAATTACATATTTCAACTGTAAAATGATGAGACCTTGCTGCCAATCTAGTACTGCACTTAAATTAAAAGAGTCTATTTACCATAGAGGAGAGCTTATCAGAACAATTACCATTAAAGTATTTATAGAAAATGCAAAGGGGAGGAATGTTATGATGATGGTAAATTGGCTGAAGCCAAGATGCCAGGTCCAGATTCTTCTTTGGATTTTACCAAGAATTTCTAAGTATATAGCAGGAAGACCAAACTGTATTCAAAGAATGTACAAATGGTAGACTTATAAACATGCAAGATAGATTCTGGAGAGAAAAATTGTCTTGCATGACATACTAAACCAAATTTCTTAGTTGCAGACTTAGCAGGTGATTATATATAGTCTTTTATTTCATGTGAGTTGAAAACGTTAGTCCGATTTTTTCTGTCAGTTGCTCTGATGAACTTTCCTCGGCTGCATGAATTTACCCGTGTTACTAGATTGGCAACTAGGTCTCACCGTTTTACTGTTTAACTAACCAGATACAATCGTATGCTTTATTCTGATATTTTATTTTCTCTAACGTCTCACCTGTGAAACGCTCTTCCGATTTCTTTCTTCCCTGCTACACAAAATCTTCAAAAATTAAATGCAATGCCAATCGACATCTAGTGTCATCCTGATAATAAGTTCTTTTATTGTTCTTTTTCCTCTCTAAAATCTTCTTTCTCCTCTCTAAAATCTTCTTTCTTCCCTTTAAAGTCTTCTTTCTCCCCTCTAAAGTCTTCTTTCTCTCCTTTGAAGTCTTCTTTCTCTTCTCTAAAATCTTCTTTCTCTCATCTAACGTCTTCTTTCTCTTCTTTGAAGTCTTCTTTTTCTTCTCTAAAATCTTCTTTCTCCCCTCTAAAGTTTTCTTTCTCCCCTCTAAAGTCTTCTTTCTCCCCACTAAAGTCTTCTTTATCCCCACTAAAGTCTTCTTACTCTCTTTCACTCGCACTAACCCCTTGTGTCTTAGTGATATTATCGCCTTGCTTGGAGTGGAATGAATTTTTGAAAATATAGATATTAAATTATTTACAATATTTATATTCAGACTGTTATCTTCATTTTTGTTGTTGTTACCACATTTCGGCTGTTTCATCTTCCTCGGGAGTATACTGGAAATTCTGAACTGAACACATTATATAATCTACGGGTAGACTGTTCTCGCTCCACTGCACATGTCTAGAGATATCTAGTTCTTATTTTTATTTAGTACTGTACACTCTGCCTGACACAAGGATTGAACTCACAACCAAGGACAAGTTGTTATAATTTTTGCTGCTGATTAGTTTGCAACCACGGCTGCTACTTTCTCTCATGTTTTCGTATTATTATCAATTATGTTGGAACTCGACTTTGCAAGCTATTATACATCATACCAGACTTACGTTTAAGCTAACAGCATCTGATATTCTCAAGTGGTCACTCATGTTGGTACTCAACAAAGTCGACATTGCTTAACTTCAGCGATCTTTCGGGGAGTAGTGTTACGTAATAAGCACTACATATAATTAAACCAGGGATTTTCGTAGACATTAGCGCTTCTATCATGAAAACAAATGGTATTACGAAATTGTTTTCCTATATTTGTTTTGTATCTAATTGTATTTGATCATTTCGTTATCATTTTTGACAGTCATGTATTAAAAGCTCGAATTCTTGTGGATATATATATATATATATATATGGACAAATGTCCGTCCTAATATGGACATGTGGGCGTCTATGGAGAATCAAATAAAAGAGGAGAAATCTTTTTTTTTTTTTGGTGGGGGTGATATTTCGATTGCCTACTGTTGTACCATTTGGATATGACGAGCCGCGTTAAGAACATCAAAGCGGTGAAATATGTATTACCCATGGTAATAATCGAAAATCCTTTATAAATTATATGACTCTGTTAAATTAAATAAATGAACTTAACATTGAGCTCTCTCGAGTTCGTCTCTTTCGGAATTTACCCGGATTACATACCAAGTGTACTATATATATATATATATATATATATATATATATATATATATGTGTGTGTGTGTGTGTGTGTGTGCGTGTGTGTGGTGTAATGGATATCGTCTTGTAAAAAGAAATTGAAAACCCGTGTTTGAATTCCAGTCTAATAAAATTCTAGTCGAATAAGATTTCAATACCCTTGCGAAAGGTATTAATCTATCTCTTGCCCCTCTAGCTATGAGTTGAATAGCATGACTGATTGGGTTTTATAGCTTTAGTGTGCAACCTGTCTACTGCAGAAAGTAATGGCAAACTACTGTGGAGAAATCCTCTTTCCAGTCAGTCATGTCTCTTTCGAGACATGATCGCCCAAGCATGTATTACATATGGCACTTAACAGACTGATGCGTTATAAATGGGGCCAATTAGGTTTAAGGTGAAAGTCAGCGGAAGCGGAAGCAGTAGAAACAGGAAGTAAGTGTGAAAACATTGCCGCTTTTCTGTGCGACATGCAATACAAACCTTTCGTTTAGATTTTTCTTGGGCCAGCGCAGTTGACATAATCGCCACACCGGGAGCCTTCCGTTTTAGTAAAGTCCAAACAATAATTGAATATGCGACAATCATGACCAGAATGGGGACAAAGTACAAAACAAACACGAACATTGTGTAGTAGACCTTCCTTTCGGGCTGATCCACTTCGCATCGGTTATTTACGTATGTTGTTGGCCACACTTCGTCACAGTAAATCTCGTGACGATTCGCCCAGCGGAATTCGGTTTGGCGACGTACGATTAGCTGGGGGATAGCCACCCCTATTGAGATTAGCCACGTCACTGTGATGATTATTCCCGCGCGGGTCGTCGTCATGCGTGCCCGGAGCGGGAAAACGATTGCTATGAAACGATCTCCAGATATGATGGTCAAGCTCAACACGCTAGATGTGACAGCAACCACTGTAAAAATAAAAATAAGAATAAAAAATATGGATGAGAAGAAACAGTTTTTAAAAAAGTGTCAGTAAAAAAGATATGGCAGCTATTAAATGTTTGCGTCACACAATTTTCGACCCTTGAGCTACACAATCACAGAGAAACGTACCAAATAATCAGAAACTACATCACTTAAGGACTTTCAACAGAAGCAACAACTAAAATAAATAGCACATGTAAGAGAAAATAATATAATCAAGATGTTGACGTACCGCATCACCCCGAACAAAAGGTTAGGAAAGAAACTTACTTTGACTGTTAACCAAACTTGTATAAACGAAAACATTTAGTACTTGTCTATACTTTTGCTAAATGTTTTCGTTTATACAAGTTTGGTTAACAGTCAAAGTAAGTTTCTTTCCTAACCTTTTGTTCGGGGTGGTGCGGTACGTCAACATCTTGATTATATTATTTTTTCTTCCAGTTACATTTTTTTTTGTTTTGTTTGTCGGATGTGCGTTGTGGTGCAAGGGATATCGGCTCGGAACGAGAAATCGGGGAGCCGAGTTCGAATTCCAGTTGAAGTCATTGCATACATTTACGCGCATATACCCTTGGGAAAGGTATTAATCCGTCTATTCTTTCCAGTTATGGGTTAAATAACAGGACAAATTGAGTTCTATAGCCTTGGCTGGCAACCAGTCTAGCGCAGAAAGCAATGGCAATCTACTGCGGGATAATCTTCTGCCCAGTCAGTCATGTCTCATTCGAGACATGATCGCCCAAGCGTTTTTCACGTATGGCACTTAACTGACTCACTGACAGTTTAGAATAAAATTCCATGTGCGATGCCACTTTCGGAAGCCATGTAGTTATCTTTCTTTAATTTTTAAGTTAATTGTTCACCACTGCTATAGCCTGGTATTGAACTCACAAGTCTTTGGGTGAAGTCACTTGAACTAACCAACGCGTATACCCACTGGGCCATGTGTTCTCAAGGGCAAGAGAATGATATACACCCGTGATAAAGGGTTCGGTTTGAAATTCCTAGCACCTGAAGAAAGTCGGAGTGTACAACAGCCGAAACGTCGTAAACATGACAATAAAGATGAGGACAATAGTCTGAACAATATAAATAATTCAAATACTAACTTAACTCAAAAGTATAGTAAGTCAGTTAGTTAAGTGCCATACGTGATACACGCTTTGGGAGATCATGTCTCGAAAGAGACATGACTGACTGGGCAGAAGTGTTGCACACTTTCTTCTAGTGAGTGCAGAACCAGGGATCGAACCGCAGACCGTTGGATTTCAATTCAACGCTCTCCCAGCTGGCTTCTTGCTACGCCTCTTCCTCTTCCTACTCCACTTTCCTCCTTCCACCTTTTCACTGCGTCTCTCTGCGTCAGCTTCTCGCCAAGAAATTGGCGCTACTGCCTCCCGAGTGAACTTGGTCGGTCAGTTTTATAATCCATTTCTCTACCCATAATCCATTTCCTCAGTCTATAAAAATTCCACTCGAGGGCCTCCTCTCTTTTTTCCTTTAGACTGAGCTGAAGGTGGATTATTAAGACAGCGGTGAGTATTATTATTATTTTCTTTCTTTGGAACAGATTACTGCTTTGCACGCCAGACACAAACGAACTCTTTTTCCAGAGCCGCCGCTAGTCGCCCTTTCATGTTCACACTCCCCCCTGGTCTCAAGACCACACATGTGGCAAGGCGGACGTGGCCGCTTGTTGCGGGCACTCCTACGAAGGGGGATTGTCTGGATTTCTTCATCTGAGCTCTCAGAAGTGGCATCGGAATTATCGGCAACAGCGTCGGGGTTCGCAGTCGGACCATCAGACTCGCGGGGCGTAGGTCGAATCCACAGTTCGTCATTGGATGATTCACCACTGCCGCTACTTGTCAACGAATTCGTATTCAGGGCGGGCCGAATGTCCCTCACATGGCGTGGAGTACCATCAACCAGCACGGCCTGCTCACTGACGATGCCGGTGATTCGTCCCCTTCGAAAACTGGTGGTGCACCGGTTATTGGGAGGCTTCACCCAGACGGTGTCCCCCTAATTCATACGGCCCTCTTGTTCCCCGCCGATCAGGCAGACGCGCGTCAATGCCCTTGATGCGCACTCGGTAGCGATGGATCGCATTGGCGGGTGCGCTCACAGCAGTCACAGCATCCCTCGGTGTTGCATTATATCTATAGACCGCTTCTGCAATAGTGCACGCCTTCCTGGCCGCGGTCCTCTTCACGCTTCGGTGGCACCGCTCTGCTATGCCGTTGCCACTCGGCACATATGCACATCGGTGTCTGAGCCTGATCCCCCACTCGTCTACAAAACGCCTAAATTCCACGCTGCAGAAGGCAGTATCGTTGTCCGTGAGGATCTCTTCAGGCGGCCCCCTTTCGTAAAATATGGATTCCAATTCACGGATGACACTGGAGGAGTCCTGGCGTGCCAATGGGCGCCAGATCGCAAACCTCGTCGGTCCGCAATCTATCAGTGTGAGGAAGTGCTGGCTGCCATAATGGGTTATGTCCATACCCAGTCGGCTCCAAGTCATGTCTGTTCCCAGCCGACCCCTCCGCCATCTCGCTGGGGCGGGGTCGATTGACTGGCATGTTTGGCATTCCTTGACCACCGCTCTCACTGCACTTTTTGACACTGACGGATTGGTCAATTGTACAAAATAGCATGTCCGTCTCACTCCAGGGTGCCCACTGATGTGGTGTATTTCCCTGATTTTGTCTGCCGCCTCCACAGAGGCAGCACATAGTAACGGTACTGGCCCAGCTTCTTTCTTCACGGCATCAATCCATCTCTGAGGCACCCGAGTGAGCCTATCAGCGAGGTTGCAGTTTGAGGTGACAAGTACCACATCCACAGACAGATTGTACTCTGTTACTAGCTTTCTTATGGTCTCCAACCTCCGTCTGATCAGCATCTCGCTGGCCGCCTTGGTGCGCACCCTGGCATTACCTGTCAGTGTGTTTGATATCCAGTGGTACACGCACAGCGAATCTGTGTGTATGTGTAATTTCTTGACTTTCCACTGGAGTGCCAGGTTAATGCCTTTCGTCACCGCATCGAGCTCTGCCAGGTTGATGTGAGCAGCGTCATTCGTCGGTCGCAGCCAGCAGGCGTCCTCAATCGCAGCTCCGTTCTCCTCAAGCAGCACACCAATCGCCACAGAGCTCGCATCCACCCACACGCTCAATTCGTCTCCCTGTACACACCAGTCTCCCTTTGCGGGGTCATCCTGCTTTACCCTTGCGATGGTCTCCTTCACCATGCGAACCAACAGATCGTCCGTCGTTTCATCATCCCAGTCTTTGGTGACTGCGCTTGCCCTCCTTTTTATGGTGCCTGTTGCTACACGAGTCCATCCACACACTGGTAGGTGCCCCACAAGTTTTCCACACAGGGAGAAGACCACTCGTCTTGTGAAGACTTCGGGTACTTCAGGAATTGCAGTTCCGCGCCCCCACTTCAAGGTCCCCCGCTCCTTTCGAACTTTCAGGCCCAAGACACGGGCGCCATCCTCCAAATGTTCCGGGTCCTTGCAAATCAGGCCAAACTCGGCCAGTTTGGTCCTTACGCGTGATGATGATACAACGTCTTCGTTCACGTATATGTCATCAAGGTACGTCGATGTCCCCTCTTTCATTGTTTCTTGCTGTGACAACACAGCGTTGACTATGGTCTTCATTATTTGGGGTGCCACGTTCAGCCCGAAGCCCAGTCTGGTAAGGCAGTACCTTCTGCCGGCAAACACCACCGTCTGAAACGGCCACATCGTTTCGCTGACCCGGACCTGCAGATACGCTTTTCTTAGATCCAGCAGGGACACATTGGAACCCTGCTGGCGCCATTCTCGTAGCTTGCTGGCGCAAACATCAGCATCTGCCGTAAATGCATCAACATGCGCATTTAGTTCGCGGTAGTCCATCACTGGCCTCACTTTTGCTTTGTTGTGCTGAGTAACCGCCATCAGCGGGATCAAACCTTTGGGAGGTCCAAGTTTCTCATAGGGGTAAGGAATTAACCAGCCATCCTTGATCCATTCACGAAGCTCCTCTTCGTATGCAGGCCTTATTTGGTCGGGCACATGGTACTCGGCTACTTCGTTCCGCAATTTTGCTGGCTCCTGATTTCCCGACCACTTCCATGAGGCGGTCCAAGCCTTCTGGTGCTGGTCAAATTCGACACTAAAGTCTGGCTGGTCGATCCTCAGCGCTGCGCACACTGGGGTCCTCTCTTGAAACTGCACTTCCCCCGTCTGCGTTATGTGAACACCACCTAGGGCTCTGATGGCATCATAGCCTAGAAGCAGGTCAAAGTTCAGTGGGTTTTTTGAGCGCTACTAGCGCCTCGACGTTGGCCGAGTTTCCTGTTCTTGTACGGATGTTTATCGCACCCACCCCACAACATGTCCGCGATTCTCCACTGATGGTGGTTACCCTGACACCCTTCTCCTTCCAAGTGTGGCAGAGGTCTACGAACACTATGGTGCGGGAGCACCCGGAGTCGAGGAGTGCTGAGCACAATGTCTCGTTGACATAGACCTGAATGATCGGAAGCGCCTCTAATTTCTGCTTTGGGGAAAGGTCGACGCCGGCACCTTGTCCCCGGCCCCGTTTCCCGCACAATCCCGGGCCATATGTCCGGTTTCATTACACCGGTAGCAGCGAACAGCTGTCGGTCGCCGTCTGCAGTTCCTTGCAATGTGGCCCTGGCCATCGCACCTATAACACACGACCCCACCACGCGGGCTAAGGCCCTGAGACGGTTTATCATCACTCGGTGTGGATTGTGCAGCGGCGATTATCGGATCTCTCAGCTCGGAATTATCCTTCATCACGGTTCTGGCTCGGTCCACCAGGTCATTAAGGGGCAACGAGGTTATGTTTGAGCTCGCCCGCAGGAGCTGTTTTGCTCCGGTTGGGAGCCCCGCCAGAAATTTATATGCCAAGGCCCGCTCGGGCAGCCCACCGAACAACACCGTCAACTTCGTCAGCTCGGCCAAATATACGTCCACAGTTTCGCCAGGATGTAATTGTCTTGCCTCAAATTGCTCCCAGGCAGTGGCGGGGTCGATAGCAAACGCTTTGTATAGGGCTGCCTTGATCCTCTCATAATTCTGTTTTTCCTCAGCACTGAGCTGTTGATACACAGCGAAAGCCCCACCGGACAAACGCAGAGGAATCACATGTTCAATGTTTTTGACACCAGACAAGAGACAATGCAGTTCCACTTTTTCCACCCAGTCAAGTACTGGGGTCGAGCCACTGAACTCTGGAATCAATTTCAGGTCGAACCTGTCCCCCATTACGCCGAAATAGCGTGTTGCACACTTTCTTCTAGTGAGTGCAGAACCAGGGATCGAACCGCAGACCGTTGGATTTCAATTCAACGCTCTCCCAGCTGGCTTCTTGCTACGCCTCTTCCTCTTCCTACTCCACTTTCCTCCTTCCACCTTTTCACTGCGTCTCTCTGCGTCAGCTTCTCGCCAAGAAATTGGCGCTACTGCCTCCCGAGTGAACTTGGTCGGTCAGTTTTATAATCCATTTCTCTACCCATAATCCATTTCCTCAGTCTATAAAAATTCCACTCGAGGGCCTCCTCTCTTTTTTCCTTTAGACTGAGCTGAAGGTGGATTATTAAGACAGCGGTGAGTATTATTATTATTTTCTTTCTTTGGAACAGATTACTGCTTTGCACGCCAGACACAAACGAACTCTTTTTCCAGAGCCGCCGCTAGTCGCCCTTTCATGTTCACAAGAAGATTAAACCGCAGTATATTGCCATTGCTTTCTGCGCTAGACTGGCTGCCAGCCAAGGCTATAGTGTAACAAAGTGGATGAAGGTAAGCAGACAAATCTGAACCGATTACATTGCAGATCCTCCTTTGTATTTTGTCGAGGATCCCGAAATGAACAGCAGGATCACCTAACCAGGTATGGCAGCAGTTCAATGCACGGACGAATGGTATGAGTTGTAAATGTGTAAGATGGATTCTGACGAGAAAATCTTTCTGGCGCTACACAGTAGCCCAACCTTGTTAGCATTAGTTGTAGCTATTGATTCAATGTCATCATTCCACTTGAGTCCGGCTGAAATCTTGAGGCCGAGAAGGTGCAGGGTATTGCTTTCAGGGAAACTAGTGTGATCCATATTAATGGAAGTGTGGAAAGCTTCTCTATGGTGGTTACAGGAGCAGCTTCATCATCATCATCATCATCATCATCACCCGTTACACCCAATGGTGTGTAGGGCAGCAACAAAGCTTCTCCACCTGTCCATCTTGGACCAGACTAGTCAATGAACTCTAAGTGTACTTCACCGTACTTCTCCATGTCGTTCTTGGTCTTCCCCTCTTTCTTTTGCCATCTGGGGTCCAGTGCAGTGCTGTTCTTGTGATTGACTATGGATCTTTCCGAAGCACATGCCCAATCCATATCCACCGCCTTCTTGTAATGATGGTGCCCATGTTCTCTTGCTTGCGTCTCTTCAACAGGTCTTTATTAGAGATCTTCTCTGGTCAAAATATTCTCAGTATTCGTCGGGGGCATATGGTGTGAAAGGATCGAAATTTGGCGAGATCCGCCTTGGTCATTCTCCAGCACTCAGAATGAGAGTAGATACAACACAGCTCTGGTATCGCTTGAGCTTGGTGTTGGTGCTGTACTGTGTTGACCTCCAGATGCTGTTCATTTTCTTAAACCCACTCCTGGCCTTGCCCAGTCTGCTTTGAATATCCTCTTTCGTGCCACCCTCGGGTCTGATGATACTGCCCAGGTAAGTGAACTTGTCTGTACGACGTAGACCTTCTCCATCCACTTTGACAGGAGCAGGCCTGTTCACGTTCAATGACATCATTTCAGTCATCTTGGTGCTAATCCAAAACAATATCTGCTGCCCAAAGGTTTTGAGTCTGCTGGTCTTGTCCTGTATATGTTGGTGAATATGGGACAGCAGCGCCAGCTCATCAGCAAAATATAGATCTTCCAAGGTTGAGAACAGGCTCCGGCGGATCCCTATCGGAAGGTCCTCCGTTGTCCTTCTCATGACCAAGTCAATGGCCAAGTCAATGGCCAAGTTGAAGAGGACTGCTGACATCACGCATCCTTGTCGGCCTCCAGTTTTTTACGTCAAAGGGTCTTGTTATGTCCTACTGAGCATCTGAAGTTGTTGTAAAAGCTCTTGATCAGAAGGACCAATTTGGATGGGATGCCATAATGTCGAATGATGCTCCAAAGGCTAATTCTATGAATGCTGTCAAAAGCCTTTTCGAACTCCACAAAGTTCACATACAATTGTTTTTGCCACCCTGTACACTGCTCTATGATGTTTCGGAGCGCAAAGATCTGATCGGCACATCCTCGTTGCTTCCTGAACCCTTGTTCTTTTCTGAGTTTTTCGTCCACAGCGTCCGACATTCTTCGTATGACGACCTTGGCCAGGATCTTGCTTGGCACGGACAGAAGGGTGATCCCTCTCCAGTTGTTTCAGTCATTCAGGACACCTTTCTTGGGTATCCTGACAATCACACCTTTAGTCCAGTCATCTTCCTCCCATATAGCTGTGAAGAGTGGTTGCAGGATGGTGGCTGCTAGTTCAGGGTCCGCCTTGAACTATTCTGCATGGAGGTTGTCCTGGCCTGGTGACTTGCCATTATTGAGCGTCTTGATGGAAGCTATGATCTCTTCTTTTATTGGCGGTTCGGTGTCATGTCCAGGTTTCCTGCAGTTTCCGGGATATCTGCTGTTTCCTCGGATGATAGTCTGTTGAGGACTTCGCGGAAGTGTTCAGCCCACCTCTCTTCTTGCTCCTTCTCCGTTGTCAGCAATTTTCTTTGCTTGTCCTTGACAGGTCCTCCCGTGTTCCCTCTGAATTTGCCGCTCATCTGTTTTGTGATCCTGTATAGCCTCCTTGCTCACCTCGTGCTGCCGCCTCCTCTGCCTCAGTTGCCAGTTGTTCGATGGCCTTTCTCTTGTTACGGCGTGCTAGTCTCTTCACTTTTTTTGTCGGCCTCTCTATAGATCTTCTCCTGTCTCTCACGTAATCGTGGAGATTTTCTCTGCAGCATCTTCTTGATCTCTCTTCTGTCCTCTATGGCATCCAAGGTTTGTTGGATCCAGTCTTTGCTTATTTCCTTCTTACGATGGCTATCTTCTTCTTGCTGTTTTCGGTATATAGTGAAGCGATTTCTTTCTACTGTTTGTCAACATTTGTTTCCCCATGTTCGTTTGAAATATCCTGTAGAATCTGAAATCTGTTCCTCAGATCACTGATGAAAGCAGCCTTAGCGGTGTCGTCCCTCAGTCGCTGGATGTCAAATCGTGTCTGTGTGACTCTGGTCTAGCTTCGGTCTTTTTAGCTTGATCTTGATGAGTGCCGTCACTAGGTGATGGTCACTGCCGACGTTTGCACTTCACTTCCAAGAGGGAGCGTCGCCACAATCCGTTGATCATCAAGTGGTCAATCTGGTTCCTGTCTCTTCCATTCGGCGTTCCAGGTCAGCTTGTGGATGTCACGATGTGTGAAGAGGGTCCCTCCTATCACCAGATTGTTCATGTCGCAGAACTCTTCCAGTCTCTCACCATTGTCATTCCTGGTCCCCACCCCATGCTTTCCCATCACTCTTTCACAGTCGGTCTTGTCGTTCCCAATCTTGGCGTTGTGGTCTCCCATTATAACAAGAAGATCATGCCGAGGGGTTTTTTCTGTCTCATTTTACAACTGGTTGTAGAAGTGATCTTTGTCCTTCTTGCAACTGTCGTTGGTTGGTGCATAGCATTGGGTGATACTGATGTTGATGTGCCTGCCTTTCAGTCTGTTCACGGGCTTCCACTCTAAATACGAGTATCGATAAAAAATAATGTTCAAACAAATCAGTTCAAATTGTCGGTTGTTTATAACCAAGTTTCGTTATTTTCCGTAACATATATATATATATATATATATATATATATGTGTGTGTGTGTGTGTGTGTGTGTGTGTGTGTGTGTGTGTATAAAGTGTGTGAATGTATGAATTAACACTGCATGGTAACTCATTTTCACGCTTTAATAAGATATGGCAGACTTTCAGCAGCGGCAACAACTTAAATGGATAAGTGTAGATTCGTTAGAAAAATAACATAATCAAGATGTTGTCGTTCTACACAACTTCAAATAAAATGTAAGGAAGGAAACTCCCATCAGTAATGGAAAGAGCGATAACAGATACTGGACTTGAGAAATCTATTTTCCTGAAAATGGTTTTAAGAGAAAATTTTATAAATTTCAACTGAAAGAGAAAATAATGACATAATCAAGATGTTGACATTCCACACTACTTCAAATAAAAGGTTAGGAAGAAAAAAACCCATCAATACTGGAAAGAACAATAACAGCTACTGGAGTGGAGAAAATTATTTTCCTGAAAAATTGTTTAATACAAAGTCTATATGAATTTCAACTAACAGTAGGCCTTACTGTTAAATCAATGAATGCCGAATATTTCTTTATAATTACTATTGCCATCTTCTATCTTTAATATAAATATGATACTCCGAAAGGAATGCCTCTCAAGAAACTACAACACAAAGTAATACGGTTGGATGAAACAACTTTTTACAGACAAGCACTATTTTTAAACATTGTACCATTAGCCGTGTGCAGAAAGCAATGGCAACCTACTGCGGGATAACTTTCTGCCCAGTCAGTCATGTCTCTGTCGAGGCATGATCGCACAGGCGTGTATCACGTATGGCACTCAACTGACTGACCATAAGCCGTGAGAGACCTGCACTATACTGGTAATCAAGATATACCAAGGCTGCGCAATCGCTTCGCTCGAAGGTTAATGTTGTATCGTGGAATGAAGAGATACACAGAGAAATGTATATAAAATACTTTATTAACAGAGTGGTACAACCAAGATGTATATACAATATTTATAGTCTCTCGATGTAGTAGATGTTACTTCCCGAAGTCCGTGATAATGACAACACCCCGTGCTAAACGCACATTGTCTTTTATATAGCGAGGGACCGGATGTCACGATACGAGCCACGACACAACAGTTAATAAGGCTGCATATGTTCTAAAGAGATCTCGTAATTTAGAACTATTCCGTACAAAATACATCAAGACGATAACAGAAGTTCCTGAGATGTGATGCAGTGGATATCGGCTCGAAAAATTGGAGAGCCGATGTTTGAATTCCAGTTGGACTCATTCACTTTGTACGTAAGTGAATGAGTCCAACTGGAATTCAAACATCGGCTCCCCAATCTTTTGAGCCGATATCCACTGCATCACATCCAGTGTTAAGTGTAATTTTTCTTTTCGTTTCCATTCCCTCCAAAATCTAGTCGTTTCTCCTATGTTCAGTCCATGGTATCCTCAGCATCCTACTGCAGAATCACAAAACGAGCTCTTCAATAAGGTGCATAAATATCCCCGATAATCAGTTTCTTTATTTGTCAATGAAATTTTTTAGAAATTGGTTTGCTTTGCCAAATGAACGAACAAAACAATATTGAGAAGGAACATATAGCATCGATATACGCCCAGTCATCTGTGATTTTATTCACTATATATATATATGTAAGTATATTTTTTGTTACCATAACTCACATCCCTGAAGATGATCTCGGAAAGAGATTGAAACTACTTGGGTACACTGAGAAATGAATGATAATAACAGCTGTCAACGTTACATCTTATTTCTGACATCTTTCAATTATAATACGCGAAACATTATCCGTGACTATGAACGGATTTTATTAAAAATATGCAGACATAATGCTTGCAATTAATCTGACATATCTAAAAGAATATTTGCTACCTAAATACACAATATATATGCAATCTTGCTGGTATTTACCCTGTCCGCTACAGGGTAAAAGCCAGCAAGATTGTGTCATTTACAGGGTTAAAGTTTATAAAAGCATAGAAAATCCGGAACTCAAAACATACTTAGGTGCTACTCAAGACAGGATATTATAACCATGCCAGTAGTTTTAACAATGAAAAATATAAGCGCAGCACCACTCTTTCTACTTATGTATGGTCAATTAAACAAGAACTGAACATAGACCTCATTTTAAAATGGGAAATATTAGAAAGATGTACAAAGTTCAAAGCTGGCCAGAAATTTTGCAGGTTATGTGGGAAAGAAAAACTTGGTATAGCATCATTTAAACCCACAAACAGTTTATTGAATTCTAAAACAGAAATACTTAATATGTGTAGACATAGGAAGTCTTGACTTTTGAATTAGGAATGTTTGGTAGTTTTTCCTTTTCCCTTAATTTCTTTTGTTGTCGTTCGTAGGTTTAGGTTTCCGTAGGTTTCCGTAGGTTTCCGTAGGTTTAGGTTTCCGTCTTCACAAGTTGGCGCTTTTTATTTTTTATTTATTTATTTATTTTATTTATTTATTTATTTATTTATTTACTTATTTTAATATTTATGTTTTTTAAAAAAAGTTTCCCCCCATTTTGCGTTTGGTGTCTTGCTTTTTTTTTTTTTTTTTGGTCACGTGGGTTATTGAGTTCCCTTTATCTTGTCGTTGTTATTTTCCTCTTTAGCCAACCTTTCCTGAAGATCCTTTTAGGTGAAACGTTGGTAGCTTTGTTGGCTCACTAGGTTAATTTACTTATTCTGCTCTGCTTAAGTATTGAGCGTTTTTTGTTATTGATTACTCGTCTCGGATTTTTTCTTTGGGTTACGTACTGGCTCGGACCAAATCACTTTGGCTGATGTTCATGTGCTTAGCTCTTTTTTTATACAACCATTTTTCCTTCCGCGTATATACGCGGAGGAAAGGTTTTCGAAACGAGTATAGTGATAAGTTTGCATTTATATATATATATATATATATATATATATATATATATATATATTGTGATATTATAACATACTTATGTTATGAATTTTGGAATAAATACTATTTACTCTACTCTATATTGAACACTCTTTTAAGAATAGTATCTTCTTTGGATATTGGGATTTTATTCCATCCATATCAACCCTATACTCGCATATATATATATATATATATATATATATATAATTTTTTTATAATTTTTTATAATCATTTCACCTCAAGCAAGGCAGAACTATCAGTGGTGCGCAGGGTATTACATAAGAGGAAAAAAGAAACAAGTGACAGGGGTGTCAAAGAATGGGTAAGAGAAGGATGAGAACACTGGTGTGAAAAGAAATGCATGTGAGTAGAGTGGAAACAGAAAAGAACATGATACAAAGATTGACAGGGAAAGGATGCGAGTCAGGAAGATAGGTTATGGCAACTGACATTGCATCTAACTTCTTGAAGATTGTAACTCTCAGGGAAGCAAGGCGGGAAGTGCGAGAAAAGAAGCCTTAGAGTAGAAGTTGCGGTTATATTTTATTGCTTTTACTGTAAAAGAGTAGGACCATTCGCTAGTCTAGGGGCTTGAGTAAATTCATGAAGGGGGAACCAGAGAGCTAAGCTCATCGGAGCAGAAGCCGTTAAAGTATTTGTAGAAGAGAAAGAGAGAAGCCACATTACGTTGGTGAAAAAGTGACTAGAGTCGAGCTACCAGGTCGGAATCAATTATATTGCAATTTCTCCGTTGGATTTTATTAAGATGAATAGCAAGGGCACCCGACCAGATGTGACAGCAGTGTTCAATGCATGGACGGATGGTAGATTTATATATGTGCAAGATGGATTCAGACGAAATATCTAGGGCAACAGCTCTAGCTTCGTCCTTCTTATCAAGAGCCTAGTATATATGCTGTGATGATCGTTAGCATATCAGCAGTAGACCTGTTTATCGGAGAAGAGGCTGTAGGCTGTGGAAAGTTGAACGACTTCAGCATTAATAATAACCTCGAAAAGGTTGCCAAAATCGGTAGGAGGCTGATAGGGTTATAATTAAAGGGATCTGAGAGTTCTATATAGTTCTTAAATACAGTAACCACAGAGGAAAACTTCCTGCAGGCAGAAAAGCAAGAAGCAGAGAGACAGTAGTTGTAGAGTTTGGAGAGGACAGAAGAGAGTTCAAGGGCACATTTCTTCAGGAAAATAATTGGGATTCCGTCACCTCCACTCGCCTTATGGGGGGGGGGGTCAAGCTTTAAATCAAGCTTCAAATTAAGTTAGAAATCAGCGAGGTCCACTCAGTTGAACCCAGTACTCGGTGGGAAGTCGGGTGCGGATACTCCAGATAAATCAAATGTTGAATTGATGGAGAATCTGAGGATGTGGGGACCTCAAATTTATTGATTAAAGTGGTGATTGAGGGCTTGCTGTTATTTAACACATTTTTACAGCTGTCTTTGGTGTCAAACTTGCAGGATGTTATACGTGTTTCCTTCTGTAAGCAAACAACAGCTTAACACTATTTAGGAACCTCTTGCACTCATTATGAGCAGAGGCAAAAAGGCGCCTATTATGGTCAGACGTGTGGCTCCGGTAAACCGGAAGAAATGATTCCTGTGGGCAATAGCGGCCGAGCAAGCACGGGAGAACAAGAGGGATGAATGGAGTGTAAGTCGTAACGTATTGGCTGGGATGAAAGCATTGATGCCAGCTTTAACCCAAGAGGAGATCTTTGACGCACAGTCTTCAACGGAAAGACTAAAAACTTTGCTCCAATGGACGTCAAACAGGAAATAGCGGAACGACTTCCAGTCTGCTCTTTGATAGCGATATTCTGCTGTTTGGAGGTTCCTTTTGGGAGGGGAAATGGAAGAAAATATTAACGGAAATCACAGCATGATCAGAGTTTCCAATCCAAGAGGGAAAAGCTGCATGACATGACATGAGTCAGGGATAGAAGTAAAACAAAGATCTAGTAGTGAGTCAGTTCTATTAATGTTAATTAGAGAAATGTATGGGGAAATCAATTATTTGCGTAAGGGATTAAGTGATTGAAAAGTTCATGATACCAGTAAGATTTGTGTCAGAGTTTTCCAACCACTTTGCCTGGTGGGCATTGGAGTCTCCAAATACAAATATATGAGCGAATAGATGAGAGGGAATGGCCTTACTGTTCGAGATGCTGTCAGTCGGGAGATGAAGGGGAGCGGTAGAGAATGAAATGATTGCTAGCCGAGCTTAGTAAAGAGAGACGGGGACACATGCAGGAATGATCTGGAGATTCAAGAGAAATCACCCTAGCTAGAGGGTGATGTTCGCTGACATAAATGCCAGTTCCATGCTTATGAACAATGGATTCCTTCTTAAAGAGGGGAAGATAACCAAGGATATATAAATCAGAGGAAGGAATAGAAGAGTCAAGGTTAGTTTCACAGAGAGCTAAGATGTCCGGAAAAGATTCAAGGAAAGATTCAACGCTGCAAAAGTTGGTACGGATACCACGGATGTTCAAGAAAGAAATGTTAACTGGTTTAGGCGATTTTTATTTAGCTGGTTTAGTTTTAATAAATTTTTTTTTAATCGTATCACCCCAAGCAAAGCGATAACGCCACTGATGCGCAGGGGCTACGTAAGTGTAAAAAGAATGGAAAAGAGAAAGCCGGAAACCACATCCTAAACAGGAAACAAGGGGTGAGCCTCTTCACCTGTTCAATAGATCTGGGTGGAGTGTGAACCGAGCGATAGTTTAGTCTATCTACTCCAATTGAAAAAAAAATAAAAGAGTGAAAAGATTGGAAAAGAGAAAACCGGAAACCGCATCCTAAACAGGAAACAAGGGATGAGCCTCTTCACCTGTTCAATAGATCTGGGTGAAGTGTGAACCGGGCGATAGTTTAGTCTATCTACTCCAATTGAAAAAAAAATAAAAAGAGTGAAAAGATTGGAAAAGAGAAAACCGGAAACCGCATCCTAAACAGGAAACAAGGGGTGAGCCTCTTCACCTGTTCAATAGATCTGGGTAGAGTGTGAACCGGGCGATAGTTTAGTCTATCTACTCCAATTGAAAAAAAAATAAAAGAGTGAAAAGATTGGAAAAGAGAAAACCGGAAACCGCATCCTAAACAGGAAACAAGGGATGAGCCTCTTCACCTGTTCAATAGATGTGGGTGGAGTGTGAACTGGGCGATAGTTTAGTCTATCTACTCCAGTTGAAAAAAAAATAAAACAGTGAAAAGATTGGAAAAGAGAAAACCGGAAACCATATTCTAAACAGGGAACAAGGGATGACCCTTTTCACCTGTTCAATAGATCTGGGTGGAGTGTGAACCGGGCGATAGTTTAGTCTATCTACTCCAATTGAAAAAAAAATAAAAGAGTGAAAAGATTGGAAAAGAGAAAACCGGAAACCACATCCTAAACAGGAAACAAGGGATGAGCCTCTTCACCTGTTCAATAGATGTGTGTGGAATGTGAACCGGGCGATAGTTTAGTCTATCTACTTCAATTGAAAAAAAAGAGAAAACGTTGTTGAATTGCTAAGTTTTAACTTAGTCAAAGTCCAGGCAATGAAATTTCTAAGAAAACAAAATCAATCCTTCAATTAAGCATAATAAGTTTTAAAATCAAGCAAAAATTAGGCAAAACGAACAAAAAAAAAAAGATAATGGCTCACCCAGAACAGAATTCAACAGTATTAAAGATATTTTAACTCCAAGCCGAAAACAAAGCTACTGAACTTTGAAAAAATATTTCTAACTTTTTCATCACAGAATGTGGAAATGGGAGACCAGCCAATTGATTACTTTGTGTGATGTCATGTTTGGAGATTTTTTGTTGAGAAGAGGTCTAGATTAGTAGTATCAGTTAGGCGTCAAATGTAATATGTATAGGAAGAAAACTGGGGCAGACTGCAGCATAAAGTGGCCTCAGGGTTGCCCACCGAAGGCACTTGCAGGGACACCCATCCATGTGTGACATGGCACTACAAGAAACCCCGATATTATTCAACTCTAGCCTCTCAAGAAGCTTCGCAAGAGTTCGGGCTCCTAATTAACAGTCAGAAGCAGCAACCAGAAAACTGCCAACTCGGTACCCTCAGAATGAAGAGACGTTGCCATGATCCACACACATTACAAAAAGCTTTCGACAATACTACTATTAAGACCTAAGGAGAGAAAGGAAACCGGGAACCCTTCCTAAACAGGAAACAAGGGATGAGCCTTTTCAAAAGAAGAGGAAGGGGTATGAATCGGGTGATAGAAGGGTGTATCTACCCTAATTAAAAAATTAAAATTTTCTAAGTTTTAACTTAGTCATAAAATCCCTTAATAGTCACTACATGAGAAATTTAAGATCTTTTTCCTTAAAAACTCAAAGGAAAATCTAAACTTATTTATAAATGGAACTTTGTGTCTGTCTGTGTGTGTGTGTGTGTGTGTGTGTGTGTGTGTGTGTGTTGTCTGTGTGTCTGTGTGTGTGTGTGTGTGTGTGTGTATCCCCTACCTATAGAGTCCGAAACGGCTGAACCAATTTTCTTGAAAATTTACAGTTATACTATAAGCGTTTGCGAGTGTTCTTAGCTAGGTTTTGTGTTGAGGTACCCCCGATAAATATCGAAAATCGATAATCGAAAAAATCGTGTTATAGAAGGAGTGGTCCGATTTTAATCAAATTTGATACACTCATAGACAAAGACATAAGAAACGATATTCAGAAGTTTCAAGGTTACAGTTCTTACAATAGTGCAGAAAATCAATAACATATATATATATATATATATATATATATATATAAGAGGCAAGATGTTTGTGTGTGTGTCTGTTTATCTGCCTGTATGTCTGTATTTTTTCAGCCCTTTTTATTTTAGTTTTTGCTTCGGGTTTGGCTCTATGTAGGTATCATTGTAGTTCTTAGTCTCAGCCATGATACCATTTACTCCGAGGACTTATTTAGCCTTCAAAATTCAGTTTACAACGAAAAAACTTATTTGATATCGATACCAGGAAATCAAAATTTGACTTACATCCATTCATTTTTCTTTCAGTCTATGGTTTCGCTTTAACTGGAAACAAATATTGCTTTTTAGTCTTTCGTGCCAACGTCCAAAGAATCTGAGCTCCAGGACCATGGATTAGTTTTAAAACTTTCATTACACCCGAGCAACGCCGGGCTATACTGCTGGTGAAAAAATAAAATCAGCTTTTTCTGCCAAGTCGACTAAAAGAGCTAACTGAAATCTTAACTGACACAAGTATATTTTAAAATTTATTCAACGTTTTATGCAAGAAAAAATAAAGAATAAAAATAGAATTGTTATGTAATACCTAATCTCTAATATTGCCGCGGATGCGGGATTATCTTTCCATACCTTTTAAGAAATTAAGCAATTTATTAAGACATATGAAGATACCGTTAAAAACAAAGAAAAGAGTACTGAACTGCTATAATCACTTCTATGGCAGTGAAAACTGGACAATCTCGTCATGCCTTTCAGAAATTAAGCAAAGTATTAAGATATGAGAAAATGTTAAAAACTAAGAAAAGTGCTGAACTGCTATGCCATAATTAATCTCCTATATGGCAATTTTCTTTTTCATTTCTTTCAGAAAATAAACAATGTATTAAGAGAAAGGAAAATATCGTTAGAAACAAAGAAAAGAGTGTAATATCGAATTATAGAGTAGTGAATGCTGGACAATCTCCTCATGCCTTTCAAAAATTAAGCAAAGTATTAGAGATAGGAAAAATGCAGTCAGGACCAAAGAAAAAAGTGCTGTACTGCTATGTAATATCTAATCTCCTATATGACAGAGAATGCTAGTCAATCTTCTCATGCCTTTCAGAAACTAAGAAAAGTATGAACATCTAAAACAATGAGCAGGTAGTGAGAATGGAATTCACTACTCATGATTTACAAGTTAAGATTCCTGACATTTTTTAGAAAGACAATCATACACACTTACAAGATCCTCACTAGTTGAGCCACTGCTATAGCACGTCAAAGACTGAACGAATCTTTATTAAATTAAAATGGCGTCTCCTCGTAGTGTAAATGTCGTAGAACTCGACTTCTGGATCTTGTTGTGAGTTCGATCTTCAAAGAGTCCCTTATAGTTGCGAATTTGAACAAAAACGGCAGGGCCCAGACGCCAGTACAGAGACAAGAACAGTGTTTACCGAACGTAAACTAGCAGCAGATTCGAGAGAAAGTCATTTTGATTGATTTTGCCTCCCAGCGGAAGTTCATTGTCAGAAAACCAGATGACGTTTCATCGGCGCTCTGCAATGAAAATCTGCCATGTGATACATTTCTTTTTTTACGGACGCGATGAGCATAAAAAACATCTTTTGCAGATATCACGAACAAATTCTAAGCATACTGCCGAATTTTACTTGCTTTTGTCAACTGAATTCAGAATTGCAGCGACTGCAACCTTGGTGAGAGAGTAAGACTGAATTTAAAGGATGAAAGCTTCAAGTAGAAATATTTACCTGTCATAAAACATGGTAAATGATCATAGAGTTACAAAATAAATAAACAATATTCAACTATCGCTAATCAGAGTAAATGCTTCTAGACTCAAATATAAACGTTCAATATTTTCCTATCATCGAATCAAGTAAATACTTATAGGCTCAAATATAAATGACCAATATTTACCTATCCCCAAATCAAATAACGCTTATAGGCTCAAATATGAACGACTAGTATTTGCCTGTCCCCGAGTCAAGTAAATACTTGTAGGCTCAAATATGAACGACCAATATTTGCCTGTCCCCGAATTAGAAAATATTTACGGACATAAATTTTATTGATCAGTTTTAACTAATCTCCTAAGAAATATGCTATAATAGTGAGATTCAAAGCAGATGCCCATGTAAGCATACATGTTCTAATGAAACTACCGGACTACACTTGATTTCCTCTCCTGTCACGGACCTGGCCATTTTATTAGTTCTTACTAAGGTTGGTTTTCTCAACTTTTTCCAAGGTTTTCCTTCCGGAGTTAATACTTAGGAGGGGGTTTTGTGGGGACTTACCCATATGGCACATGAACTCGTCCACGCTATATATAAGTAGCAGTTTTGTAGAAGCAGAGTAAGAGTAAGATATTGAGAGTAGCGGAGAGAGTGAAAGCGGAATCTATTCCAGCAGCTAACTATGACAGCCAAACTAAACATTCACGTTAATAATCGTTCATTGGTATATGTTTGTAGTACTGTCTTTGTAATATATTTGTTTAACACTATTCCGTCTTTGTGTCTTTAGTTCTGGCCCCAACAGGACCACAACAACTTGATGACGAGGTCACAACAGTTACCTTCCTTATTCATGGTTTGTTCTCATCTGATCATCTGTTTTCCAGTCGAAAAACGCAATGACGATGACGTCATCTCAGCCAGTGATAAACATCTTTTGACCAACATCATGAAAGCTTATTCACCAATGGGATTTAAGCATTTTAAAACAGACAGAAGAAGTGCGTGGATCGCAAGGGGAATTATGTTGAAAAATAAACTTTATTTGATTATATTCAGTGAGAGTATTTTAGTCAGCCTATGAACTTTTCGGCCGATCCTCGTGTAAGTGTACTTAAAAAATAAAAACTCATTACAAAACTACATCACAAAAATGAAACTTTATTAAGAAAGTGGTACAAGGACATCTGCGTCCCGGACAATTGAGTACCAACCAGACAGTTGCGTTTAGGACATTCGCGTCCATAGACAAATGTGTCCCTGGATAACTGCGTAACTCAGATAATCTTTTGAAACCATTAATATAAACGATAATTTTTTTTAAAGCATAGGTAGTAATCGCAATTTAAAAAAAAAAATGAATTAAAAAATTACAACTTTATTTCACTTATAAATGCAATAACAGGTTAACAGTGTTTTAAAATATTTCAAATATTGAAAATTATTGTAGTTTCACAAATCAAACAAAAGTTATGAATGCCGTTAGTTATCCCTTTTATTAAATTTATCTTCTTTTCAGGAGTATACTTATCGGCGGATGTGCGTTGTGGCGCAGTGGATATCGGCTCGGAATGAGAAATCGGGGAACCGAGTTCGAATTCCAGTTGAATTCCTCGCATTCACTTACGCGCAAATACCCTCGGGAATGGTATTAATCCGTCTCTTCCTTCCAGTTATGGGTTAAATAACAGGACAGATTGGGTTCTATAGCCTTGGTCGGCAACCAGTCTACCGCAGAAAGCAATTGGATAATGTTCTGCCCAGTCAGTCATGTCTCTTTGGAGACATGATCGCCCAAAGCGTGTATCGCGCATGGTACTTAACTGACTGACTTATCGGCGGACCTGAAGCAGACTACCACCACGTTTAATTTCGTTGTTTTTCACTTTTTTGTTTTTTTACTTTTTTCAGTGCAGTAAGGTTTACTGTTACTTAAACATTCCGATTATTGAAAAATTTTGAAAAATTATAGTATTTAAACAAATTTGAGTGGGGGATCAGTTTCTCATTTAACGTTAAAGTAAATCGATCCTCCATTTTCAATCCACTATAAGGTTGTAATAGAAACTGTTCCTCCAAAAAAATTGTTTTAATACTGAAATTTCTGCAAATTCTTTTTGTCATTCGTAAAGTTTAAGGTGTAAAAGATAATATTGCACTGAAAAAAGTCCAAAAAATTTGATAATGAACAAATTTACAGGTGGCGGTAATGTCGTACCGGCGGCTGGTTTCAAAATGGAGGCTTGAATTACTATAACGTTATATGAGAAACTGATCCCCCAACCCCAGAAAATGTTAAAATATTGAAATTTTTCAAAAATCTTTTGTCAATCATAAATCTAAGGGGCTAATCGATCTTACTGCGCTGAAAAAAGGCAAAAACAAATGAAAAACAACGAAATTAAACGTGGTGGTAGTCTGCTTCAGGTCCGCCTATTTATCAAATAGCGCCCCCATGATTCTCTTATTTGTAGTTTTATATTTAATAACAGAGTTGTTGTGTTAACTATATTTTTGCTTGTTTTAGAACAATTAAAAATTGTTTTGCAATTAGCAACACTTAAGAAAATATGGTAACATTACCAGAGGTACGCGGTTATCGCGGGACGCATTTGTCTAGAGACAAAAATGTCCTGGTACGCAATTTTTCCGGATGCAACTGTCCGTCCACCGAAGAAAGTGTTCCCTTACCTTGTACGAAAGTGTTGGCTTTACAGACGAATTCGCCAAACGGCCATTCTTGCGTGATCTGGTTGCCAAGATGAACCCACATGCAGAAGAGACCGACCAGGATATCAGACACGGCCAGATTCATAATGAGATAATTAGTGGTCGAGTGCATCCTTTTGTTTAAACAGAAATGATTAGAAGAACAAGGATGTTTCCAAAAATGTCCATGAGAAAGGCAACCGCATAGAACACGATTTTAAGTGCAATTTCGCGCGTGGTAAACTCTGGGGCAGCACTCGGGGCCGGAAACATGGACACCAATCCAGATAGGTCCCTTTCCGGAACTGTGTCCCCCGGTACGCTGTAGCATGTTGTGATATTCAGGTTGAAACTGTGGTTGTTGCTTAAGAGTCCAAAAGACATTTTAACTGGTATTTATTTCCTCTTTTACAATTGTTTTGCTGTTTTTATTCGAAGTCTTATAATCCTGGCTAATACAAGTGTCAGTTCTGTAATTATGTTTTACATTATGGATAAAACTTGGTTTTAAGGACGTTAAACTACTTGAAACAACTGCTGAATGGTTTATACTGGTATTTAAACGTTCTAACTTCTTACTACTGACATTTAACTCCCATTACATATTTTGGCACAAGAACACAAAATTAAAGCACCTGTTGAGAAAATAGCTTGTTAATCATTGCATTACAGAGAGCAGATTTTGTGATGTGTATCAAAGCGTACACCTAGCATTATGTCTACATCTTATTTGTTATTTACAAAATAACTTAGTCTGGCACAAGGCCACTAACAAGTAGCAATCTGTGAGAATTGTACACACTGCTCAGACAAGTTTGTCAACCATTACCCCACGCTAATGCACCAGTTTTAAGTCCATTTTTTCATGATTTGAGATGCTTCTTACAATTCTAGTAAAATACCTTTGATGTGATTTTTTTATCAGGACGTGGATGATTATGACTCTCCTCAGCTGACTTTTCTGGTTGGTTCTAGTCTTTTAAGATTTTGATGACGTGTGCAGCTATTTGTCTTGCTTATTGTAGTACGAAGCGTCGGGGATGTGGTCGCCCGATAGAATTGAACTCGCTTTGCTAGTGGATCTCTGTGCAAGCTAGCTTTCTTACCCTTTTATAAGCCAAATGTGCGTCACTCAGTGACAATCTAACTCACTAGAGCTGCTTCTATGACATGCTAATTAATATATGAAAGGAAATTTTAGATTTTATTTTTTAGCATTAAATACCGAGAAAACTGTTTGATGTGACAAGAAGGTATGGGGATTTTCTAAGCTTACATGTGGCACAAGGTGGAAAGTATGGGGCACACAGTGAGGCTCGAATTCTCTATTCCGGTGCAATTGATTTAGAAGGTTTCTTAAATATGTCTGTTCAATCTTCTTTGTCCATAAATTCGCAAAAAACTAAATCAACTTCCGTTAGTAGAAAATAAAGCGAAGTGTTTGCTAGCGTTTGATATATTACTAACAAATGGCGTTAGCAACATTAGGGGCGATATTTAATTTGCATAACAGTTTCTAAAGCATTTTTTAATAAGTCTTTCTCATGGATTGTTCAGTTTTTATTCCAATTTTTAAAATTGCCATATATGCTCAATATTTCTGCTGATAAACTTTTATTTTTAAACGCATTGTGTTTGCATACAAAGCAATTTCTATCAGCTTTTTCAAAATTCAGTCGTAAGTTAAAAAATACCTACAGCGTTTGTAATAAGTATTATTATCGTCTGCTATTTCACATTACAACAAGTTAGTCAAACGGAGCCGAAAAAAAAAGGAAATATCTACATAAGTCAAATAAGCTGTTTAATTAGATTTTCTCAAAACTGTATTGAATTATTTAAACTGAAATAAATGTAAGTCTACTGAATTATTATTATTATTATTATTATTATTATTATTATTATTAAAACATTTTCTCAGATTTCTCTCCTGGTCAACTCTATGAGCAGATATCCAGAGTACGAATTCCAAGTGGAATTAGCATGAAGCCAAAAACATCTCTAGAAAATAGTTGTCTTGATAAAAATGTTGTTTCAATTTCACAGAATGTCTGTATTTTTGAAGACTGAGTTTCCGGTTAGTTTATATAAGTAAGCTTTTTAGAAAGCGTTTGAACGTAAGTGTGTACATGGAAGATTTTGTTTGTATACTCAAGTTTTGCAATATGCTTTACAAATCATTGCACCATATTTTCAATGTTGCCAGCGATAAGCTTAATGACAAAACCTGCACCGTAAAGTGACGCTCATTCACTAGACTAATGTGTTACTTAATCAAAAATAATTTAGGTCGTATTCGGACACTAGTTGGATCACCACTAATATATATATATATATATATATATATATATATATATATGTGTGTGTGTGTGTGTGTGTGTGTGTGTGTGTGTGTGTGTGTGCGTTTGTGTGTGTTTATCTATTTATCTATCTATGAATTAAGATCAAATATAGGTCAAATATTGATCGAATTTTGACGGAAGAATAACATATAGAACAAATAGTTTTAAAATGTAACGCTTTTATTAAAGATTTATTAGAGAATGAGATATAGGGAAAAATTCTGGTATTTTTATTTTTGTGTTGTCTTCACGGCACAATCTACCAATATGATTTCTTGCTTGATTTCACTTGAAATCTATGCAACAAAGTGTGCAAACCAGCGACTGGACACAGCCCGTATCATGTTAGCAATGTCGCAAGTGGTCAGCTTGCTTGCAAATTCTGTGGACTATAGTGTCGATTACTTACTGGCCACACACCAGGGGAGTAGTCGTATACAAACATGTGTTGAATTTCAACCATATCAAATGAAAGTTAATGAAATTTGTGATTAGTGTGTAGTGCAGTGGTTATGAACAAATGGAAGTGGAACGGGTGAGACGAGTTCAAATTCTAGATGAGGCGGTTGAATTTGCTTTCGTACAAATACCAAAATCTATCCCCTATTCCCATCAGCAACGGATCAATATCAAGGCAGACTAGTTTATCGGTTTTGTTAGCAACAAGGCTCGGAGAAGGAAATTTCCGAATTCACAATCAGTTGGGCATAGGAAGCTTGTAACTTTTCCCTGTTAAATGACAAAAAAATTATTGCTACATAAGACACTAACGATAAACACAGCGTGGTCAGGTTGTAGCTCTCTACTCGATAAGGTAGCGTACAGGGTTAAAGTAATATGAGGAAGTGTGTGTGTCTGTGTTTCTGTGTGTCTTTTTGTAACTAAAGCTAGGCACGTTATAGTAAACAAAATATTAAGCGGATTTTAATTATTATTTAAAGAGTAAAGATTTGTTTTTCGTTCAGTTGAATAAAAGCCAGGTTTCTTGCTCGACCTTTGTGAATAATCAATATCCCGTTTTATAACTCTTTAGAATTTATTATCATCGGTTTTCTGGACGATTTAATAGTTTCTGCAAACGGCATTATCTTTCTAAGAAAAGCATTGTCTTTTATGGGTGGCCGGGAGTAAAGAACGTTTGCGATGATTACGTTTCTCGCTAAATACCGTTATTTCTCGTCCATACGTTGCTGTGTCTACTTTCTCATGATCCAGCCGGACTGTTCAGCAAGTATTGCGTTATTGAGGACGAAGAAGATGATAAAATCACTTCCCAGTAAACAGCATTGTGCTGTTTGCTTCAGATGAATTATCTTACGGTTTGATTTCATGTTTACCTGCAAGAGAAACAGAGAAATATAGTAAAAAGAAAAGACTTACAGTTTTCATCGGATAAACGAAATAATCCTAATCCACCGTTATATTACACAGGCTTTGTTTATCATTTCACCCCAAGCAAGTCGGGACCGCCACTAGTCCGCAGAAGGTTAGAAAACTGAGTACAGAGGGTATTGAAGAAAGGATAAAAGATGAATAAGATTCAAGAAAATCGAAAAGTGCAGTTAACTTTACATTTAAATGTTTTGGAGATTGTAGCAATCAAGGGAAGCAAGTAAACGAAAGGAAGTTCTACAGGCGGAAAAAGAAACTGTTCGAGTAGAAGTAGCGGTTACAGTTAGTTAACTCAGAGGTTAAAAGGAAAGAGACCTAGATACCAATCTAGTAGCACACTTAAATTCACGTGACGAAACTTCAGAGAAAAAAGCTCATCAAAGCAGTTGCCACGAAAATATTTGTAGAAAAGACAGAGCGAAGCCACATCACGCCGGTGAGAAAGTGAGTGAAGTCAAGATGCCAAAATCAGGATCGATTACATTGCAAATCCTTCTTTATATAAGGTTCAACAAGTTGTGTGCGCACGTTCGCGGGTATGTGTTCGCTGCAAATTATGAAAAACAATTAAATATATAAAGTTGGTTGTCCCCATGTATGTGCGTGTATATTGCGCAAATATTGTCCAAACTTAGGACAATAAGTGAAATCCTACAGCGAAACAGATCTGTCTGTGGATGACAATATATATATATATATATATATTAATAAATTTCGATGTTCAGAACTGTTGAATGATCATTTCAACATGAAATCCCTAAAAGAGATCTCACACTCTAAAATCTTCGTATTGGAGCTTCCGGCACGAACCCCAAGCAATACTGCATGCCGTTTCCAAATTTCTGACGGAGTGAATTGTGTCATGGTACATTTTTTCTCACAGACGGTTCCCAACTGACCATACTATACTGTGCAATGGAAAAAAAATTAAAAAGGGAAAGAAAAAACGAACAACGCACATGTGCGAAACTAAAAATATAAAATGGTTATAATTTACCCATCACACACTTTATGGTTGACACTCACGTGGACGGCAAGTGAGCGCTCACTAAAATAAAAAAGCACTTAACTTTTATGGGCACACATACATTACTGTGAAAAAGTATTAGGAGAAGAACTATTTTATCGTTTGTGAGGCATCAAAATAAAGTTTAAAATCAAACCCTGTCCTGACACTTTTGCACACTACCGGTAGTGTGTAAAAATATTAGGACAGGGGTGATTTTCCTAAAAGACTCACTGAAATTCAAATACAGGTTGAAAAGCCAAATAAATTGCTAATAAATGTTGATTATTTAAAACTAGGTGTAAAAGAAATGTATTAAAAAGAAGTTATTAGGTTGTCCCAAAAGTTCGTAAACACTTGCGACAAATTGAATTTTTATGCAATTTTGCGTTTGTATTGTTATAGTGATCTTCATCTTTGTATTCCAGGTGGCAATTGATAAAACTGAGCTGCGAGTTTTGATTCGTTACTGCTGAAAGCGAGGTTTTTCAACCAGAAAAGCTGCTGAAGAGATTTGTGCTGCCGATGGTGAAGGAACAATTGCATAGGCGGCGATCTAAAAGTGGTACAAGCGTTTCGATTCTGGCGACATGAGTCTTGAAGATAAGCCTCGTTCGGGACAGCCGTTAAGGTTGGATGATGGAGACTTGCAAACCGGGTTGGACATTGTGCCTTCATCGAGCACTCGAAAATTGGCTGATGAGCTTGGAGTTGGCAAATCCACAATTCACCGACATTTGAAGCAACTTGATTTTGTTCACAAAAAGCCGCGCCAAGATCCGCACGAACTCACCGAAGCACAAGCCAACAGACGAGTTGAAATTTGCCGTCAATTGCTCAGCAATCCATTGGACGAGCGTATTTGGAAGCGCGTTGTGACATCCGACGAGAAATGGGTCTATCTGGTCCAGCACAATCGAGATAAGCGATGGGTTCAGAAAGGGCAAGAGACACCGTCGGTTCCAAAACAAGATCGATTCGGCAAGAAACTCATGTTGTGCGTTTGGTGGAACTTTGAAGTAATCGTGCATTTTGAGTTGGTTCCGAATGGTCGTGCCATTAGTGCCGAACTTTACTGTCAGCAACTACACCTGTTCAATAGACGTGGGTGGAGTGTGAACCGGGAGCGGGTCTACGAAAAGTTGAAGCAACACTACCCGGCTCTGATCAACCGAAAGCGCGCTTTGATGCAGCAGGACAATGCCAAGCCACACACCGCCAGGAAGACCAAAAGACAAGTTTGAAGAGCTGGACGACGTTGAGGTTCTGCCACATCCAGCCTACAGTCCTGGCTGTGCTCCATCAGCCTTTTCCACTCAATGCAACACTTTCTGAAGGGACGCCGATTCGACTGCAACTGAAAAGCTATTAAGTTTCGGTGTTCAATACATCATCATCAGGCAGTGAAATGTGGTTAATCTATTTGATCATATACATATATATATATATATATATATATATATATATATATATATATTGATGAGGAGATTTAAGATAACAAAGTTAAACTAAAAAGAAAAAATGTCATCATATTAGATGATTAGAGTGTGGTGGGAGGTTATTATATTTTAAAAGAATTGTATGTGAAGACGCATAAAAATTGGGGCCAAGTGTACCCACAGCAGATAAGACGTGTCAAAACTTTAACAACGGAAAGGAATTAGACAGAAGAGTTTTGCTGATATAAAAAAACTGATTTAAAGAAAATAGATGTGACAAATTGAAGTTAGATTTTAAAAACAGAACTACTAGATAACAGGTGACTAGAACTGAAAGTAAATATGCATAACAAAGTGACAGTTGATTAAGTTTAGTTTTAAGGTATATATAATTAAAAGGAATAGATTTATAGATTATAGTAAATATATTGAGATAATTTTAGATATATTTAAAAGTGTGAATAATCTTATGATGGCAGTAAGTAGTAATTTCATTACTTTGGTTTAATAAGTTCTTGGGAATTTAATTATATGAATTTTTTTCTTGTAAGCAGAAAAAAAGCATTTCATGTAACGATTTACATGTTTTAGCTTTGGTTAATCTCTTCCATTTTACTGTAGGAGTTTTATTTGCCTCTTTAAATTGCCGATGAAATTTGGAAAGTGAAGTTGAGTTACTGTAGATTTTATTATTAAAGGATAGCCTTACGCTTATACAATCGCGACCATAAAATATATTTAATTACTTCCAATACAATGTTTGATAAGATTTGGATTTTTTGTAGTAGAAATTGTCGCTTGGTAGACTATAGAATCTGAAAGGCATCTATTGTTCTTATTTTAAATAGAGTGGTTTTTATTGCTAATCTTGTTATATTGTTTTAGGATTTTGATGTTATGTGTTTATTATGATTTCAAGATTTTTAGTGCAGCTAAATCCAAGTTTAAGTGAGTTTTTTATTAAAAAATTGAGAAGGAGTTTGTTAGTTGAGAACGTGTGAAGTAGGTTAAGGAATTTATTGCCTGACCTAGTACTAACCATTTGATTCAAAGAGTGGTATGTACCAAATTATTTTTTTATTTTTATCATGTTTGGTATTATTATTATTATTATTATTATTATTATTATTATTATTATTGCTTATAATATTTAATGTCACTGTATTTGCTGTTTTTAGGTTTGTATTTTAATATTGTCTGTGCTTATAAAAATGTGCTCGGTTGAGGAAATGTTCTTTACTCTGTGTTCAACAGAGTATGGTATGTGTTTAATATTAGGTTGTCCCAAAAGTTCGCAAACACTTGCAAAAACTGAAATTTTACTCGCAAAACAACAAAAATTATTGCTCAAAATAAAGTCCATCATTTTCCAAGATTTGTTGCCATCGATCTGCAAGCTTTCGGATCTTGTAAATAAAGAAAACATTTTTCATGTAACGATTTACATGTTGTAGCTTTTGTTAATATCTTCCATTTTACTGTATAAGATTTGTTTGCATCTTTTAATTGTTAAAATTGTAATAAAACTCCTACAGTAAAATGGCTATGACTACACTTTGCCCCAATTTTTATGTACCTTCACACACAATTCTTTTAAAATATAATAATCCCCTACTCCACTTTAATCATCTAGCATCATGGCCTTTTTTATTTTTAGTCTAATTTTGTTATCTTAAATATCCTTATCAATATATATATATATATGACCAAATAAATTAACGACATTTCACTGTCTGATAATCGTGTATTGAATACTGAAACGTAATAGCTTTTCAGATTAATAAGATTTGTAATAAACAGTTTTTGTTGATATAAAAAAAACTATTTTAAAGAAAATAGATGTAACAAATTGAAGTTAGATTTTAAAAACAGAACTACTAAATAACAAGTGATTAGTACTGAAAGTAAATATACATAACAAAGTGACAGTTGATAAAGTTTAGTTTTAAGGTATATATAATTAATTAAAAGGGATTATATATATATAATCCCTAGTCACCTGTTAGCTAGTACTTCTGTTTTTAAAATCTAACTTCAATTTGTCACATCTATTTTCTTTAAATCAGTTTTTATATATCACTTTTATTTATATATCAGTTTTATATATATATATATATATATATATAATCTTTATAATTCTTAATTTTTTTCTTTTAAGGAAGCGACCGTTATTTTTCTCATTCGTGTAAAATCCTTTGTACAATTAAAGACGGAAGCTGATGATGTTTCGCCTAAAATAGGCCTATAATTCCGATTTACCATGAAATAACGTGTCTGCCTTAATTTTTCTTATATTTGCTCTACATGTATTTATATACATATATATTTAGAGCTCTCTTAGAGAGTTATCCTACCACTGTATGTACAGGATACTCCCTTGGATTCTTCTATACCCACGCCGCATGCTGATATATATATATATATATATATATATGTGTGTGTGTGTGTGTGTGTGTGTTACTGAAGATCCCGAAGATTAACGAAATGGTTTAACAACCGACATATTGAAATTATTTGTTTGAACATTATTTTTAGTCGATACTCGTATTTAAGTAGATATTCTGTTTCTTATCAGACAGTATATTTACTTCTACCGGCTTAATTATTTCCGATAAATTTTGTTACGAAAATAATCAGGGCGGTAGAAATAAATATACTGTTTGATTCAAAACAGAATATCTACTCAAATACGAGTATCGATAAAAAACATATATATATATATAGCAAATTATATTATTAGTGTTATTTTTTTTATTCTGTGTTCAACAGAATATGATATGGGTTTAATAACAGTCGCTGGGTGATTTGATTTAAGATCTATGTAAATAGGTTTAGCCTTATATTATACGTAGGGTGAGTATGCGCTATTAACTAAATCTAGAGCACCATCCAGGAAGTCAACGTTTTTATTTTAGTTTGTACTATTACATTTAAGACTAAAGTTTTTCATTATGATAAGTATTAATTTACAAATTCTATCTACTTTGGAGTTTGTAGAATAGTATAATCATGAGACCATCGGCTCTATATAACTCAACGTCAGCTATATCAACAGCACGATATGCAGTCAGATTTTACAAAATAAATAAAGCTACAAGATCTGATGATTCGTCAGAATCCAGTGATCCCATAGCAATGTCAAATATGTTCTTGGAATTAGACTTAGTCCACTGTTTATTGTTGTGGATGAGAACTGATTTTTGCAGTAAAATATGATTTTTCCCCTCATTTCTGAGGTCAGAATATTCCATAGTGACACCCAAAGTTAAGGTGAACAAGTCTTTTGAAATTGAAGGACAATAATCCACTATGTCAAATTAGATGACCGAGCATTTAGATTTGTGATTAACGTGGTTAAACTAATCAATGACATCAGTAGTGTTATTCCATCGGGTTAATCCTATTATTTGTTAAGTTGACTCTGTCAAGTATATGTTTACTAATTTTACTAATTTCTGGTTTAGTTGTATTAATAATTCTAGTTGTGCAGTTTGTTTCAATGTCAGGATTGTGATCTTTGATAGTATTAATAAGGATTCGATAGGGTTAAGTTTGCTGACTCTGTTACTGATTTTTAACTTGCTAGTTATATTTTTACTAGTAAGATTAATAGTATCTATTAAATTATTTATGTGTATCTTGACTTTTTTTATAATTTTTAGTTAGGTTCTTTGTAAATAGATAGTTGTAGTAATCTGATGTAGTTTTATAGTAATTACCTGTTTTGTCCGAATGTAAGAAGATTTTTTTTCTGATGTGTTGATTTCTTGTACAATAGAATCAAGTTGTTTTTGGAAATTATTTTTGTAAGTGTGGGATTTAATATCGTTAATGATTTGAAAAAATCATTATCAAACCACGAGTGAAAGGAGCAGCCCTCAAGATTTTAAATCTATAATCATTATATTCCGTTAAAAGATTTTATTTGTGAATAAATAAGTAAACTTTTCCTCTTATTCATTTAATGAAATCCCAGTTTTGTAAACACTTGTATTGAGCACTTTATAAAATTTTTACTTTAAAAACTTAGGGAGTAGCGACTCCGACTGACACCAAATCGGTCGAGTTTCGATCCCGGCCAGAAGCAAGTGGATATGTCTAGCCACACTGATGAGCTGTGATAGAGCGAAACAGGCTTGTATGTGGATTAATATATATATATATTTGTTTTTTTTTTATAATCATATCACCCCAAGCAAGGCAGTTTACATAGGAGGAAAGTTATGAGAAAGATTGACAGGTTATAGGGGGTGTCAGGAAAGTGTGTAGAAGGATGAGCATACCGATGAGAGTGAAGTGGACGGAGAAAGGAGCATGAGAGAAAGTTATGAGAAAGAGTGACAGGTTATAGGCGGTGTCATGAAGTGGGTAAGAGAAGGATGAGAATACTGATGAGAGTGGAGAGGACGGAGAAAAGAGCATAAGAGTGAGGATGCAAGTCATTGAGATAGAAGATGACTATTGACTTTACATTTAAATTCTTGGAGATTGTAGCTGTCTGGGAAGCAAGTAAACAGAAGAGAATTCCACTGGCGGGAAGTGCGAGAAAATAAGTTGGAGGAGTAGAATTTGCGTTTACAATTTATTGGTTTCACAGTTAAAGGGTGAGACCTAGTTACTAATTTTGTGGCTCGAGTAAATTCATATACAGGGGGCACCAGTGAACTAAGTTCATCAGAGCAGAAGCCGTGAAAGTATTTGTAGAAGAAACACAATGAATCCACATTGCGCCGTTGAGAAAGTGTCTGTATCTGAGCTGCCAACACACATTCGCACAAACGCGCACACAAGCACAAACTATACGGACAAAAATCTTACACCAATGATAAATGCAAAAAAAGATAAAAAATCGAAACATATAGTCAGTAAATTGCTGATATCCTCTGACAAGTGGAAGAAAAGGTCTGTTTACGAATCTGCGAAGATGTGCGTACGAGTAGGGTGTTGTTTCTTATTATTTTTTTAACTATTTCTCTCTCGGTACCTCTTTCTCTTTTCGTCAAATTTCATTATATATATATATATGAAATTTATAAATTATTAATGTACATATATATACATATATTAAATCAAAAAAGGAAGAGCATATAGGTAAAATCCTAAAAACCAGAACATATTGATATTAATTTTATTAATATTAAGAATGATTCAAATGGAGGGCTCGATGTAAATAGTATTGTCTCTTTAAAGAGCCATATATATATATATATATATATATATATATATATATATATATATTTTAAATTTTAAAGCCATTCATTTCGAAATAGCAACATCACATGTACATATATATACATATATTAAATCAAAAAAGGAAGAGCATATAGGTAAAATCCCAAAAACCAGAACATATTGATATTAATTTTATTAATATTAAGAATGATTCAAATGGAGGGCTCGATGTAAATAGTATTGTCTCTTTAAAGAGCCATATATATATATATATATATATTTTAAAGCCATTCATTTCGAAATAGCAACATCACTTGAAAAGACACAAAAAGTGTCGAAACAAAATAGCTACTTTTGTAGTGATATTATAACATATCAATGTTATAATTTATTAATAAATATTATTATTATATATATATATATATATATATGGTCTTTATTATAATAGAGAAAATTGGGCACTGTTTTCTTAACACCAGAAAAATATTTATATATGGTCGTGTATTTGCAAATGTATATTTATTGCTATCCACACGCTTATATATATATATGTATATATATATATATATATATATATATTATATATATATATATATATATATATATATATATAAATTATAATTTACATATATATATATATATATATATATATATATGTAAATTATAATTTATATATATATATATATATATATATATGTAAATTATAATTTATTATATATATATATATATATATATATATATATATATATATATATATATATATGTATTTGAAGTAGGAGGAGGATTTGAATAATTAAGTAAGACATCGAGCTTTTTATTCGACCTCAACAGAATGCAGAAAGCGGCCGTTTCGTCCTATATTTGAGACTCTTCAGCAGTGCAAATCCACTACCAGGAATCGAACCCAGACTGTTTTGGTCATACCAACTGTACCACGGGCCCTGGTGACGAAGAGGTAACGAATTAAACTCGATGACGCGCCGCTCGTTCACAAATTCCGTGGTGGAACTCATCCAATCTCCTTTACCCGTAGGACAGTGCCACCCAGAGTCACGACTTCTCATACATAAGCCGCTAAATCCATAGCATGTTAAGCTGGTTGAAGCACAAATATATGATTGAAGTAGTAGGAGGATTTGAATAATTAAGTAATATATATATATGTATATGAAGTAATTTACTTTATATATATATATATATATATATATATATATATATATATATATATATATAAATAAAGGATTTTCGATTATTACAATGGATAATACATATTTCACCGCTATGATGCTAATATCGCGGCTCGTCAGATCCAAATGATACAACATTAGGCAATCGAAATATCACCCCCCTCCCCACAAAAAACTTTCTTCTCTTTTATTTAATTTTACATTGACGCCCACATGTCCATATTAGGACAGACATTTGTAACGGTTATATACGAAAAAATTCTCGCTCATTCGAAAAAGGACCCCAAAGAAAGAGGAAAGCGAGGATAAAGAAAGGTTGACGATTGATTAATGCAAAGAAGAGAAAAAGTTGAAAAAGTAAAAATTTGTTTGATACATACATGTGTATATAAATGCATGTGTATGTAAATACACATATAGATAGTGTACTAGTTGTTACAATGGTTTATAAATTCATAGTATCACTACACAAAATATTCACGTTTCGAAGCTGCTATGCGCACTTTCCATCGAGTGAAGGATTGTAATGTAAATTAAATGGTGAAAACGGTTTATGTATGGTGATATGATGTTTAAGTGAGAGCAGGGTTGGGAGCTTATTCTAATTTCGTCGGTCGTATTGTAGCCTTAGAGATATGGGTTAGGAGAGGCAGCTTACTTTAAACAGGTTCCTTATTTATTTTGTCTGGGTATGGTTTTATTAAAGGATGGGTAGACATTTTTTATTTATTTTACTGCTGTCCAAGTGTAGTGGAAGTTGGCGTCGCTGTTAATGAGAACGATGCAAATAAATGTGGGGTGGAATGGTCTAGTCGTCCGTTCGTGGTTCTAAAGGTGCCGCTTTGGGTTAGGAGAAGGGTATGGGGTAGCTTAGTTTCAGACAGGTCGCTTTTTCGTTTAGTTTAGGTATTTCATATTGGGATATATATGGTCCTTTTTGTTTTTTATGCAGTGTCGATAGTTTTTAATTTACTACTATTTACAGGTAGATGGAATTGTTATTGGTGGGGTGTGGGATTTATTTTCTTTTATTTCTACGGCTTTTGGTCTTTTTATTTAGAGAGGGTTGATTATGTGTAGTTATTGCAATTTATATATGTGTATATACGTATGTATACACAGATTTGTTATCTCTTTATTGTTTTATTTGTCATTATTATTATTTTTTAGTTTATTATTATTCTATTTTAATTAAAGTATTACTCGTATTTTAGATAATTTTTAGGATTCTATTTTAATTAAAGTATTTTAATAAAATATATTTTCCGATTGAGAATTATTATTTTAACTATAGTTAGAATGCATTACTACTAGTGGTTATAATGTATGTTAGGATATTTGATTTATTTTCACCATAAAGATTCCCGAGAGTAGGTATATTTTAATTTATGGGTGAAAATTCCTTGTAACGTTTCTAAGAAGGAATTATATACGTCGGTTTCGATCTAAGGTTTTTTTTGTTATTTTATTATTTTTTATTATTTTAAAATTTGTTCTAGTAGATTTCTGCTTTTTTCTTTTTTCTTTTTTTTTTGTGTATTTCCCCCTTCTGCTAAGTTTATAAATTTTTTTTCCTATTTCTCTAGTCATATTTTTAATTTTGCTATTTTCAATTATTTTAAAATTATTTTAAATTAGCATTATTTTTTAAATTATAATAACAGTAGCCATTTTTTCAAATTGTATTAAAATTATGATATAATACTTTTTCCGTACTGTAAATATATCCCAGTATATTTTAAATTAATTAATTAATTTTTCCAGGTTTTTCTATGAAAACAGTTAGGGGGTTTGAAACGTTATTAGTAGAAATGGTGTCAACATTTATTTCTTGTGATACATTTTTTTGTTATTTTATCACTTTGTCCCTTCTTTATTGCATCTCTTTGTCCTTTCTTTTTCTCTTCTTGCTTTCCATTCTGTTTTTTTTTGTTTCTCCTTTTTTTTTCCCCATCCATTTTTCTTTTTCTTATTTTTTTCTTTCTTTTTTTTTTTTTCTTTTTCAACTTTTTCTCTTCTTTGCATTAATCAATCGTTAACCTTTCTTTATCCTCGCTTTCCTCTTTCTTTGGGGTCCTTTTTCAAATTAACGAGAATTTTTTCGTATATAACCGTTACAATTAGTCTGTCCTAATATGGACATGTAGGCGTCTATGTAAAATTAAATAAAAGGGAATTTTTTTTTTGGCAGGGAGGGGGTGATATTTCGATTGCCTACTGTTGCACCATTTGGATCTGACGAGCCGCGTTAAGAACATCAAAGCGGTGAAATATGTATTACCCATGTTAATAATCCAAAATCCTTTATAAATAATATAACTCTGTTAAATTAAATAAATGAATTTTACATTGAATTCTCTTGAGTTCGTTTCTTTTGGAATTTACCTGGATTACATACGAAGTGTACTATGTTATATATATATATATATATATATATATATATAGATAGATAGATAGATAGATAGATAGAAACAGATAAAATTTGGTTGATTTAGTATGAGATAAAACCCCTGCTTCCTTTATAAGCCAAGTTTTTAACGTACAAAACACGCCGTTTTCTGTAGTCCCTGAAAATAACTACTCAAGAAATGGCGCACGAATCAACGAGAAGAAGCTTGTATGTTGTTAGCGGCAGAAGCTGCTTTGTTTTGTCCTCCCCTCACTGCGTGCTGCAAAGGTGATTTGTTCAGAAACTATTTTTATTTGTAGCCGAAATTTAGAGCGAAAAGCATTTTTGATGCGCGCAAAGATCGATATCTCCTTTACGTAGTGCAGGAGATCATAAATGTTCGATCACTTAAGCCATAAAGCCGACAATCGAGGGCTTAGCTTCGGAGGTCTTTACGAACAAACCAATAAACAAATGCAATCAGGATAATCTGTCTCATGTAATCGATTTAAGTATCTATCTAATTTATTTGATTTATTCACACACATACACACACAGACACTTATATATATATATATATATATATATATATATATATATATATATATATATATATATTAATATTTATTGAGCAAGACACCTAGCCCCGATAAGTGAATACATCATAACGGTGTCTTCACGAAACTTTGAAGTCGGCTTGAACCTGCTCAATAGTGACGAATTCTTTACATTAAAACTATCAACGCTCTATCTCAGCCTCGATATCGAGCACTTTACGATAAAAAAAATAAACCGCTTACTATTATTACTTTTATCAGTATATCTACTGAAAAAAACGAAAATTTGGCAGTTACATATTATCATAACTCAACAATTTCATTTGGAAAGAAGTTATTTCCGCAACCTAGGTCTCAACCTTTCGGTCTCTTCAGTCGATTTACAATAACTGATTTTCCAACGATAATTTTGAAAAATTTTCGTTTGTTTAAAAATTTCAATCACGCGTTCTTAAAAATCCTTGTTGTACATTTAAAAATCATTAGAAAATCAGTTATTATAAATCGCCTGGAGATACCGTCCTTGGCCTAGATTTACAAAAAAACACTCGTTAAGAAAAACAATGAATATTGACTTGGGTTGCTAGTTGTCTATTTTTAAATGCTTGACATTCAAATTTAAAAACTAAAAATTAGGGGTTCAATTTTCGCTAGAAAAATTAATTGTTAGTTTTTCTTATTTTTTCGTAATAATAATAGTAGTAGTATTATGACAAAATTCATATTTGTTCTAATCTGATATATATATATATATATATATATATATATATATATATAGGGTGTATCAAAAATATTTTACAAAATTTGGATGCGGGTTCCTCACACCAAAAGAAGCACCAAAGTCCTCATCAGGCCAAGTTTGCAAATTATACGTTTTTGAGTTATTAAGTTTGAAAGATATTTACGGTAGAAGACGCTGTGTTTTCGTGTAGACTAGGTTACATTTGTCATTAGTGTACATTTGTAGCTAGTCTGTTTTCAACGTTTAACGTGTGTAGCAATGAGTCAACTGAGAAGTGTTCTGTTTAACAATGGCAGAATTTCCATATCGTGAGCAGGCAGATAAGTTTCATTTGTCATTGGTGTACATCTGTGGCTAGACTGTCTTCAACGTTTAATGCGAGTTAACTGAAAAGTGTTTTGTTTAACAATGGCAGGATGTTCGTATCGTAAGCAGACAGATATGATTTTTATACACGGCCGTGCGAATGGTAATGGACGCGAGGCTGCACGTCTATATCAGATTGCATTTCCGGACCAAAAGCAGACAAGTCATCTAAGCTTTGCTGCTGTTTACTGTCACATTGCTGAGACAGGATCCGAGTCACCACTAATTATGGATCGAAGAAGACCAATCCAGGTATCTGCACACGTCAAGTGTCCCTAGTATGACATACATCTCATAGTGCCACATAGAGGGTACTTCAAGTGCATCGCCTGTATCTGTATCATTTGCAACGAGTGCAGGGTGGGTCTTTCGCCCTCTGATCATTCACCACGCGATAGCATTTTGCCGATGGTTTATTGCACGAAATTCCGATCTGTTGTCTCTTCAGTCTTGTTTAAGAATGAAGCAACATTTGGAAGAGATGGAATAACAAATTTAAACAACCAACATTTGTGGGCGAATTTGAATCCTCATGACACAGTACAGAACAGACACCAGTATCAGTTTAGGATTAACGGGCTGGAATTATAGGGGACTGTCTGGTAGGTTCATATGTTCTCTTCAGTACATCATACCGAAGCTATCTACTTAGACATTATTTCGAACAGACTTCCAGGTCTGCTAGAGGATTTACTCCTGCTAATAAGAAGCGCGGGATTCATGCATAATGGGTATCCAGCACATTTTAGTCACATTGTTCGCGACACACTGGCTGACATCTTCCATGAAAGATGGATAGATAAGGGAGGGAACGGTTCTATCACCAGCATGATCCCCGGTCTCAATCCTTCAATTTTTTTTTATCTGTGAGGCCACCTAAAACATTTAGCTGAGTAGGTTGAATGTTTGACTCAAAAATTTTCTTTCCAACTCTACACTTCAGTTATACTCTCAGTTGACTCACTGCTACTCACGTGAAACGTTGAAGACAGTGTAGCCCCAAATGTACACGAATGAAAAATGTAACCAAGTCTACACTAAAACACAACATCTACTGCAAACATTTTTTCAAACTTAACTAAAAAACGTATAATTTTCACACTTAGGCTGATAAGGACTTTGGTCCTTCTTATGGCGTGAGGAACCCGCACCCAAAGTTTGTAAATATATTTTTAATACACCGTATATACATATAAGATTTTTTAAAAATATGTATTTTGTCATTTAGCAGATTTATGCTATATTTAGACTCCCATAAGGCAAGTTGATGGAATTCTAGTCATCGTCCTAAAGAAATGTGCCTCTGAACTGGCTCTTGTCTTCTCTAAACTCTGCAACTATTGCCTTTCTGCTTTCTGCTTGTTGGAAGTCCTTATCTACAGTTCCTGTTTTTAAGAACTCTAGTGAACCCTCAGACCCTTCTAACTATCGCCCTGTTGACCTTTTGTCGCTTTTTGGTAAAGTATTCGAGGCACTAATCACCACCTACCAGGCTCGAGCTGGAGCTCTAGATATCTCAAAAGTGCTTAACAGGCTTTGGCATGCTGGCCTTCTGTGCAAGCTCCAGAGTTACCCTATTTAAGGTCGATTGCTTGATTTAATCCAATAGTTTATATCGAATCGTGAAATTAAGGTCGTTTTCAACGAGCAAATTTCCAGATTTTTTCACATGAATTCGGGCGTTCCTCAAGACTCTAGATCCTACAGAGTTTTTGGTCTTCATCAACGATCTCACTGTCATCAGTTTCCAAGTAGACATCTATACAGATGACACTACTATTTACTCCCGTCTCAACAGGAATTTTGCCAAGATTGGCAAAATACTGGCTGTTGCTGCACTTTAAACAGACCTCTAATTAACCAATGGTTAAGTGGAACAGGAAATGGCTTGTAATTTTTTAATGCCTCCAACACAAAACTGCTCTCTTTTGACCCCCCACAGAAAAACTTTCTTAACAGCTATCAGCATGGTTGATGCAAGTCTTCTTGGGAGCAACATTCTGCACCTTATTGACCTAACTTTTTGCTGTGGAGTTGTTTTCGCAGTGGAGGCTAGTATTTGTGCTAAAATCGGCCCTAATAGATTCGACGTACAAAACATTAGAAACTTGATATAATATGTACTACGCAGGATAATCTTGCCAGGTCGCTGACTCCTTTCGTATTCGACTAACTGTCGACTACTATCGTCCAACATCGACTGATCCTCGTTTTTCTTACTACTCCTACTTAAATTAGGTGGGAGAGTCTATTCACTATAGAATAGGTGTGTTTCACTATAACACTTTTTCAACCGACCTAAAGTGGAACGAATAAATTGGATCTATAGTTAAAACTACTATTAGGAAATTTGGGACACTGCGTCGCGCAAGAATGATTTTCTCATCAAAAACTTTTCGACAAATATTCTCATGGCAACTGTTCTGATTAGTTTTTTTTCCTGAATTTAAGTGTGCTACTTGATTGGAATGTGCGTTGTGGTACAGTGGATATCGGCTCGGAACGAGAAACCGGGGAACCGAGTTCGAATTCCAGCTGAATCCACTGTATTCACATACGCGCAAATACCCTTGGGAAAGGTATTAATCCGTCTATTCCTTCCAGTTATGGGTTAAATAGCAGGACAGATTGGGTTCTATAGCCTTGGTCGGCAACCAGTCTACCGCAGAAAGCAATGGCAACCTACTGCGGGATAATCTTCTGCCCAGTCAGTCATGTCTCTTTCGAGACATGATCGCCCAAGCGTGTATCACGTATGGCACCTAAACTGACTGACTTGATTGGAATCTAGGTTCCGCCCATTTACAATTGAAATTGTTAAATGTAACCTTCACTTCTATCGAAAAGTTTCTTTTCTCGCATTTCCTGCCTGTGGCACTCCTTTCTTTTTACATATAGCTTCCCTGATATCTATAATCTCCAAAAATTAAAATTCAACGTCAATTGCCATCTTCTACATGAAGATATATTGAGGGGCACCTAATTCAGTAACGAAGGTGACAGCCTATTACATGCTTGAACGCATATATGAGCAAGAGAGAAAATCAAAGCGGAGAGAGAGAAAAAGAGAGGAGGAAAATATGAGAGGGAGAGGAAGTCAATGGGAAGAGAGAGAGAGAGAACAATAAATGAACAGAGAGCGAAAGAGATTAACACTAATCAGAAGAAAGAAACATTAAAATTGGTTTGATCGAATTGAATTGTGAAAGCAAATTCCAGATTAACGATCAATTCTCGAATGTTACACATTTGAAAAAAATAAAATTGTTTCTTGGTCCACGAGAAAAAACTGAAAGAGGAAAATATTAAGAAAAGAATTATAAAAATGCTTAATCACTTTTAATAGGGTTCGTACAGCCAACAGACAGAGAACATTTAAGTGATTGCCCAATATCGTCTTGCATAAAATCTACGATGATTAATCCATTTGTGTATAACAAATAAAAGGCGATTGTCAAATATATTTAAATTTAAAATATTATAAATTTTAATATCTATCTATCGCTCTCTCTCTCTCTCTCTCTATATATATATATATATATATATATATATATATAAGAACAATTAAGACAGACACGTTATTTCATGCTGCCATATATGGTCAGGCGCCCCCGCTGTTCATCTCAGTGTTCTCGACAGGCTCCAAAGGGAGAATCAGTAATATGATAGGTACCGACTTGTCAGCTCGACTACAGCCACTTCCTCACCGACGAGATGTGGCCTCCTATTGTCTGTTCTATAAATACTTTCATGGCTTCTGCTCGAACGAACTTAAGTCACTGGTGCCTTTGCAACAGGTGTTTACCCCGTGCAACCAGATTGGCAACTGGGTCCCACCCATTCACAGTTAGATTAACCAAATGCAGCCGACAATTCTACTCCTGGAGCTTCTTCTCTCGTACTTCCCGCCTGTGGAACTCTCTTCCATGTTCTTGCTTTCCTGACGGCTTCAACCTCCAGGAATTTAAATGCAACGTCAATACCCATCTCTTAATCACTTGACTCTAGTTCCTTCTATATCACCCTGTATACCATTTTCCTTTATCTCAACCTTTGCAACTATCATCACACCTGTATTCCTATCCTTCTCTTGCTCCCTTTTCTGACACCACATGTAACTGGTTCGACTTTCTCTTTACTCTCCTCCTATCTAATCTTTTTCTCTTATGTAGCCCCCTGCGCATCAGTGGAGTTACGCAATTTCCGCCTGTGGAACTCTCTTCCATATTCTTGCTTTCCTGCGCATCAGTGGCGTTAACGCCTTGCTTGGGGTGAAACGATAAAAAAAATTAATAAATAAATAATGGGTTTTAGTCCTAAAAACTTACACAGACTCTCATTTTCAAGCTCTATCAAGGGTTTTAGTGTTTAGAAATTTACAACGCTTCGCTATTCAATTACGAAATCATTGGACTTAGTCTTTAAAAATTTCCCCGTCTCTCTATCCAAATGCTAAATCATAAGATTTAGTTTTAAAATCTCCACAGATTCGCATTTTTAAACTCTATCAAAGGTTTTTGTATTTAGAAATCCGTTGCGCTTCGCTATTCAATTAATAAATCGTTTGTTTTAATCTTAAAAACTAACACAAACTCCTATTTTTAATTTTTAAAATCAATCAAGGGTTTTAATGTTTAAATAATTTCCACGCCTCCTTATTCAATTACTAAATCATGGGATTTTAATCTTGAAAAAAAAAATTACACAGATTCTCCTTTTCAAACTAAATCATTTTAATGGAGTTTGTTTTTCCCTATTTTTATTATTAAGATAAACGCATTTAAATTTCACGTTCCACACTTGAATCCTATAGAAAGACGTATTGATATGGGTTTTTTTAAATATGTATATATGTCATAAATTTCAACCACGTGTGAAACGAAATCACATATCACTCGGCACCTATTGAAGACTGCTACGAACATTTCATCCGGTCAAATATTATCGTCGTGAATTAGCTAATTAGTAATTCTTTGAGAAGGATTTTCTCTTCTCTTTTAAATTTATTTCCCAACATTTGTTTTTTCTTTCCGAAAATTCCTAATCATTCGAGAGGCAATGACAACAAAAGCAATTAGTTTGAAAATACGGGAAAAATAAAAACAAAATGAACAACTATATTTAACTGAAGACGACATCGAAGCAAAATTGCAATTATTGGTTTTCTTGCTTAATTTCTATTAAATTTCGATAGATTGAGACAATTTTCTAGATTATATTCTAAACCAATGGCATACGACCACATCACCTTTGAAACACCGGTGCTCGTACGGAGTTAAGCAACATCGAACCTGCTCAGTACCTACATGGGTGACCGCTTAGACATACCAAGTGCTGTAAGCTTAGATGTACTGGTAGTATAATGGGCTTACACTTTAAAACACCACCTCTCGTACGATTCACCAAAGTTAAGCAACGTCGACTTCGGTCAGCAACTAGAGGGGTAACCGTTTGGGACTACCAGGTACTGTGATATTTGATGTACAGGTAGCTTACGGACACATCACTTTTTTGACATTGGTTCCCGTACGATCACCGAAGTTAAGCAACGTCGACCTTGGTTAGTATCTAGATGGGTGACCCCTTGGGAATACTAGGTGCAGTAAGATTAGATATGCAAATTGATAACGGTTTGGAATTTGAATTCGGAGAGCCGAGTTCGTTTGATTCACTGACGCGCATCCTCTGGAAAGATTTCACTCCACCTCTTCTCCCCTTCAGCAATGAGTGAATTATTAAGGCTTGTATCAATAAATCATTATTGTCTCCACTTCAGGTTGGTCTACATCAGCTATGCTTTGACCTAGAGAGGAATGAATACGGTCATATCTACTTACCCAGATCTACGCATTCAGAAACAAATTTCCGGCTTTCGACCCTGAAAAGTTCGACAATAAGAACCGAAGGCATTTTGGCATAAACAAGGACGCATTCTAAAAGCTAAGAAGGGTATTGAGAAACAGGAAAATTTTGTTGGTAAAAAAAAGGGGGTCTTGAACTGTTATGTGATTTATGGCAGAGAATGATAGACAATCCTTTCAAAGATGAAGGAAATACTGGAAACAACATAAATGAGTTGGTATCTGGATCTTGACTATATGAATTTAAGCGTGCGACTAGATTGACAATTAGGTCTCGCTGTTTTAAAATAGTCTAAAAATAGTATGAAATAAATCATTTTTTTAAAAACTAGGGTGTCCTAATAATTATGGCCGGTAGTGTATATATATATATATATATATATATATATATATATATATATATATAACTCTACCGGCCTGAGTATTTTTGAGAAATTTATAGAGTACTTGTCAATACTTCTGAGATGAGGTAGAATTTACACTACCAGCCATAATTATTAGGCAACCCCAGTTTTAATGCTGAACCGTATACTTTTATTCCAACAGTTCCTTTTCTCGCATTTCTCACCAATAGAACTCCTGATTCTTCTACAGAAGGATGTTGAGGATAGTATGAACCGAAACGACGAGAAACGACGAGGTTTTGGCGAGAATGGAAACAAAAAGGGAACTTATTCTTAACATCAGGAAGAGACAGTTGAAGTTTCTGGTACAGGTAATGAGGAAGGAGAGCTTACATAATCTGATACTCACAGGGCAACTAAAGGGAAAACAGAAATAGAAAAGCATACTTGATGAACTTAAGCAAATGTATGGTAGAGCAAGATTTGGGAGAAATAACATTAAGGCGAAATATATTAAGAGCAAAAAGTGACGACCGCACCTGATCATATGAATGATCTTGATGATGATTTGATTAAAATGAAAAATCATCAGAAATCATCAGACGCAGAAAATCAGAAGGCAGTTGAAATTTCTAGGATGCATAATAAGGAAAGGAAACTTGGAGAATTTAACACTTCGAAGACCTGCTGAAGGCAGGGGAAGCAGAGGCAAGCAACGAGGAACCTTACTGATGATCTTGTGTGAATGGCTTTTCAAAGCAGAGGCAAAGAGAGACAGTAGAGAAACAAAGGGCCATAATTTGTGGCAATCATAAAGGGCTAAGGCACATAGAAGTTTGTTTTTTTTTAATCATTTCACCCCGAGCAAGGCGGAAACGCCACTGATGTGCAGGGGGTTACATAAATGTAAAAAGATTAATTAGAAAAGAGTGAGGAGTACAAGCTAGTTAGAAAGGAACAATAGAAAGCTGAGAAAGAAGGTGCGATGACAGATACATAGGAGGAGAGAAAGGGAAGGTTATACAGGGGAGGGGAGAGAGCTAGAGGCCAGTGGTTAGTAGATGAGTATTAACTTTGCATTTAAATTTCTGGAGGTTGTAGCCGTCAGGAAAGCAAGAATACGGGAGTGAGTTCCACAGGCGGGAAGTGCGAGAGAGGAAGCTGCAGGAGTAGAATTGTCGTCTGCATTTGTCTAACCTGACTGTGAATGGGTGAGACCCAGTTGCCAGTCTGGTTGCACGGGTAAACACCTGTTGAGGAGACATCAGTGACTTAAGCTCATCCGAGCAGAAGCCATGAAAATATTTATAGAAGAAAAGACAGAGGGAGGCCACATTTCGACGATGGGAAAGTGGCTGCAGTCGAGTCGCCAGATCAGTCAGGGGATAATTGCTGTTCAAAATTGGTATTCTTTACTAATGAATTCTACTTCAGATGGATGGATTCCGACAGGTCTATTTACCGACGACATGTGATGTATTCATGCATTCCATTCCGACATTCAACATAGATATAAGGAAGGAATTCGTCAGGCGCTCAGCTACACGGCTACCCTTAGACCACACTCGGTCACGGGAATGAAGATGATGATAATTTTATGAAAAAAAAAAGTAGAAAAATCAGAAGACAATTGAAATTTCTGGGATACTTAATAAGAAAAGGAAGCTCGGAGAATTTAACATTGACAGGACATACTGAAGGCCAGAATTGGCCAGTTGCTCAGCTACGCGACAACCCTAAGACCACACTCGATCACGAAACTGATGATTAAGATGAAAACTTAAAAATTTGAAGTAAAATGACAGATACTTAAAATTAGAAAAAATACAAGAAAACTGAATGCATGGTCATCAGCAAAACAAAAACTGAATGCATGGTCATCAGCAAAAAAACTGAATGCCTGGTCATCAGCAAAAGACTGAATGCATGGTCATCAGCAAAAAAACTGAATGCATGATCATCAGCAAAAAAAAAATGAATGCATGGTCATCAGCAAAAAAAACTGAATGCATGGTCATCAGCAAAAAAAACTGAAAGCATGGTCATCAGCAAAAAACTGAATGCATGGTCATCAGCAAAAAGAGGAGCCAAAAATGCCAATTTCTGGTTGAGAATCAAGCAAGTGCAGAAATTAAATACTTGGGAAGTATTTTAACAGAGGACAGAAAGTGCAACACTGAGATCCGAAGGCGTAATGGCACGGCCAAGAACGCATTCCAAAAGCTAATCAGTGTATTAGACAGAAAAATTGCGTTGGAAACAAGGAAAAGAGTGCTGAGCTGTTTCGTGATATATGTTCTTCTATATGGCAGAGAATACTGGACAATTTCTTCAAAGATGAGGTAAAAACTCGAAGCAACAGAAATCTGGTTCTACCGAAGGATACTGAGAATAACATGGACCGAACATTTGAACAACGACGAAGTTTTGGAGAGAATGGAAACGCAAAGGAAACTTATACTTAACATCAGGAAGCGACAACTAAAATTTCTGGGACACTTAATGAGGAAGAAAGGCTTAGAGAATCTAATACTCACAGGGCAGATAGAGGGAAAGAGAGACAGGGGAAAGCAACGTGAGACATACTCGTGGATGGCGAAGCGAGGTTTGGGTGAGATGCGAAGAAGAAAAGTGTTAAAAGCAAAAAGAAATAGAGGCAAGTGGAGGTCCATGATCGCCTACGCCCTGAAATGACACGGAATATAGAAAATTAGATGGAAAGAGTGACAGAGAAAAACGGCGAGTGACATACTTAATGGACTTAAACAAATGAGTGGCAGAGGATGGTTTGGGTGAAATAACAAGAAAAAGTGTATTAAGATCCACAAGAGACAGAAAGATGTGTAGGGCTATGATCGCCTATGTCCTGAAAGGACACGGCACATAAAAGAAGAAAGACGAAAAATAACGAAAGGGAGTTTGGAGAATTTAACACTGATAGTATTTTTTTTTTTTTTATACAGTAAGGTCATCAGCCACTCGAAGTAGAAAGCATTTTGTATGGATAAGAGGGGAAAGTAATGCAGCGGCAACACAAATCGCAGGTGTCCCTTGTGACTGATTATGACTATAATGATAATGACGACCATGATGGTGATGATGAAGAGGATGGTGATGATGACGATGATGATGATGATTAGGATGGCGAGAACAATGATGACTACTATGATGACGATGATGACACCGATGATGATGAAGTTGTTGATGATGATGATGATGATTACTATAATGATGATAATGATGGTAACGATGATGATGATGTGGAAGAGGATACCGATGAAGATGATGACGGTGACGACGACGATGATGACGATGATGATGATGAAGTTGGTGACGTTGACGATGATAATGATGATGTTGAGGATGGTGATGATGATGACCTGATGAGGAGGAGGAGGAGGATGACGATGAAGATGATGACGGTGACGATGATGATGATGTTGAGTACACCGATGATGATGATGACCGAAGTTATTCGATCAATAAATAATTGAATAGAGATCAAGAAAGTCGAAGAGGACCTGACATTCGAAAAAAAAAAAAACATACACAAAATGTCGGAGGGGAAAGAAAAGGTAATGAAAACTTTTTTAAGAAAAACGTTACCGAAATGTGCGGGAAAATAAAAAAAAATATTTATGTTGGTGTTAAAAAATAGAATAAAAAAGAAATAAGAAAAGAAAAAGAAAAAAATCAGAAAGATTCACAGAGACATGATCAAACAAAGAATTTCTTTATGACGGTCTGATTTGACTTGAGGAAATAACGGATGCCAGACAACTGACGTCACAAAATGCGGCCATATACACGCTTGGGAGGAGAGAGAGAGAGAGCGCGCGACTAACAGTGAGGAAAAAAAAAGCAAATCATTTAGAGGGGGGGGTATAAGAGAGAATAGAGAGTGAGAGGTAAAAAAAGAAAAAAAAGGAGTTAAAAGCGAACAAAAACACCGAGAGCAGATAATGTGGTGATGATGAGACCAAGTGGAAAAGCTGTACGTTTCGACAAACGCCTGTTGGTTTTGCCTTCTTCAGGTCAGAATGTAAGACAAAACTGTGCTAGAAAAATGCGTTGGGATTTTTTAGGATCTCTGTCTTTTTTACAAATATTTTCAAAACAAATGCTCTAATGAGCTCTTTTATTCTCTCTCTTGTGCTTTGACTACATGGTGGGAAGCATAGTGGAGTAATGGATAGCGGTTCCGGTGGAGGAATTGGAGAGCTGACTTCGAATTCTAATCGGATTCATTACATTCACTTACATGCTAATTCCCTTAGAAAAGATATGTGTCAATAGAAAAGTTAGCTCTTAAAAGAGTATATAATAATTTTAGAAGGCATGACGGAATAATGGATAGCGACTCAGACTGAGCGGAGTTCGAATATCAGTCGGATTCATTACATTCACTTATGTGCTTATACTATTAGAAAAGGTATGAATCCATATCTTCTCCCCAAGCTATGATTAAAATAGCAAGGCAGGCTGGGTTCTGTTTATTTGAATAGCAACTGATTTAGAAGGAACATTCTGAGTTCAAACCAGCGTGAGTGAAGTTGGACTCCGTCCCATTGTCATAGCCATATCTTCTACAGCAGATGCAGTGCATGTGGTACTCCTGTGACTCTAATGAGTCATGAGTGGGTATCTTGTTCGTGACTATATGAATTTAAGCGTGCGACTAGATTGGTAATTAGGTCTCGCCGTTTTAATGCTGAACCGCATACTTTTATTCGAACAGTTTCCTTTCTCGCACTTCTCGCCGATGGAACTGCCGATTTCTTGTTTCCTTGCTACTTTTAATCTTCAAAGATTTAACTGCAACATGAATCACCATCTTATTGTCATCCTGAACACTGTTCAAGTATTTTTCTTTTCTTTTCTCATTTCTAAATATGATAAGGAGGTTTTGTGGAACGTGAAACAACCTTTTTAATTGCTATTTTTTCCAGTCTACCCTGACCCGGGGTGGTAATATGTGTAAGCGTTCTAGCTATTAAAGAGTTAACCCCCAAACTGGGGTAAAAAAAAAAAATTTTTAAAAAATTTAAAAATTAAATAAAATTTGTAAAAAATTAAATAAATTTTGTTAAACATTTAAATAAAATTTGTAAAATATTTGTAAAAAATCTCGAACAATATTATGTACGAGTGTATCCCTGCTGTCAAAGATGACGCAAAATATCTGAGAGGATTATATATATATATATATATATATATATATATATATATATATATATATATATATAACATAAATACGTTATAATATAACTACAAAAGTAGCCATTTTGTTTTGACACTATCTGTGTCTTATCAAGTGATGAATTCAATTATTAATCACTTGATAATACACGGATAGTGTCGAAACAAAATGGCTATTTTTGTAGTGATGTTACAACATATTTATGCCATAAATTCTAAACAAATATTAACTCTACTTTGTATTGAGCACTTTTTAAGAATAGTGTTTCTTTGGATACGGAATGTTATTCCATCCATACCGACCGTATATATATATATATATATATATATATATATATATATATATAATGATTTCAAGTTCGTTATTAACGATGATAATCCAACAAGATCTACTTAATATAAAATATGAAGTGCTAGACCTGTATAGAAAGCTCAATGAATGTTATCAATAGCAATATGATATCTCTAAAGGAAAAAATGAACACACCATTTAAAGTGGTTATAAAGTATAATTCATTTCTTTGGACTAATTACTTCATTTCTTCAAATCCGCTACATTCGTTCCATTCTGTACAAATATTTTTCCGGTTAGTTTTCCTGCATATATATATATG
>JBBBDQ010001176.1:1487500-1545000 GCA_037127315.1 Ascarosepion bandense | reverse complement strand
CCCTCTTGTTCGTCCCCTTTTTAATTTAGGTACATTTCAAATTAGTCGCCGTTTTTGTTTACCATTTCCTGTTTAGCTCTTAATAATTACCGGAAGGAGCACAATACATTTTAGTCTTATCCTCATAAATCTACCTCCAACGTTAGCACCACACAGATGTAATATTTTAACCAGTTTTTCTCTAACCATTGCTCTCTCTTAATGTATTATCATTTGAACATTTGAATCCCTTTCACTATGTTGTCTGCTCTCACGCTGTGTCATACTATAACTTCATATTTCTTTCTTCCTTTCTGTAGACATTATTATAAACCTTATAACATATTCCTGCAAGCAATCAACTCCTTTACTCATTTAGTCCCACGGTCTCTCAGTTATGTTCAGTCTTCTGAAGTAAAAAATTCAGATATTTGGAAGTTTTTTGACAGAGGATAGAAAATGCGACACGGAGATCCAAAGACGCATTGGCAGAGCCAAAGACTCATTTCAGAAGCTAGCCCGAGTACTGAAAGACAGGAAAATCCCATCAGAAACAAAGAAAAGAGTGCTGAATTGCTACGTGATATCTCTCCTTCTGTATGGATGTGAATGCTGGACGATCTCTTCAAAGATGAAGGAGAGGCTAGGGGCAGCAGAAATGTGGTTTTATAGAAGGAAGCACGTTTGCAACGATGAGGTGTTAGAAAAGATGCAAAAGAAAAAAAAACTGATAATAAATATCAGGAAGAGACAAATGAGACTCCTAGGACATGTAATGCGGAAGGAGGGCCTGGAGAACTTGATACTCACGAATCGGATAGATGGAAGAAGAGACAGGGGAAAGCAGCGGACGAAGGGGGCTTGGAAGAAATACCAAGAGGTAAAGCATATGTGCCAGACAACCGCGTATCTAATGGCAGTGCAAGAACAATGAAGAAATTTTAATATAAACTTCTTATCTATGTTCCCTGTCCTTTCAGGACGTAGGCGATCATGACTCTCCACGTCTCCCTATCCAGAGTGGCTCTTAGTACGTTTTCTCTATTTACACCACGCAACCCCCGTTCTACCGTCCACCTGCTCAGGACCTTCAAATACGTTATCCGCTGCTTTCCCCTGTCTCTTTTTCACCTCTATCTGGCCTGTCAGTATCAGGTTCTCCAAGACCTCCTACCTCATTGCATGTCCCAGAAACTTCAGTCGTCTCTTACTGATGCTCACTATTATTTTCTTTCGTTTCCATTCTTTCCAAAACCTTATCATTGCTCACATGCTCGATCCATGATACCCAAAGTATCCTTCTGTAAGACCACATTTTCTCTGCTTCAAGTTTTTCCTTCATCTTTGATGATATTGTCCAACATTCACTGCCGTACTGAAGAACTGACATCACATAGCAATCTAGCACTCTCTTCTTTGTTTCTAGCAAAATTTTCCTCTGTCTTAGTACTTTACTCAACTTCTGGAACGCGTCCTTCTCCATGGCAATTCGCCGTCAGATCTGTGTCGCTCTTTCCATCTCCTGTTAGAACACTTCCTAGGTATTTAAATTTTTGTACTTGCTTGATTCTAGTGTCCCCACCTGTATTCGGCATTTTGGGTTGCCCTTTTTGCTGATGACCATGCATTCAGTTTCTTGCAGTTTACCTGTAGTCCTTTTTGTCACTCTCTTCAGCTACCTTCTGTAGGAGGTAGGAGGAGGAAAAAAAACTTGGAAAATTTTACACTTACAAGATATACTGATGATAGGAAGGAGAGCTAAAAAGAGGAACTAACCGACATAACAGCCTTGTACAATAAGATGGCAGAACAAAGACAGGCATGTGTAGTAAATTGAACAAACATTGCTTCGAGCATCAATGGAAATGAAATTGTGGAGAGCCATGGTCGATTCGTTCTAAAGAAGTTTGTCTTCAAAGTTTTAATTTTAAGATGTTTATCTGTCTAACTGAAGTAGGCACGCTAATCAGGAGGCAGTGCAAGAGCAATGAGAAAATTTTGAAGAAAATGGGAAGCCAATGGATATTTATGAGAAAATAGTGCTTGGCGAATTTGACGCTCACAAGATATATTAAGGGAAGAAAGAACAGCTAAAAAGGGGAAATAACCGACCTAAAAGGCTTGTAGAAATGGATAGCAGAACAGAGACAAGCATGTGGAGTAAAGTAGACAAACATTGGTTCGAGAATTAATGGAAGGCGTTTGTCTTCAGAGTTGTGATTGCCATAAGGCGTTTTTTTTTTAATCATATCACCCCAAGCAAGGCGGTAACGATGCGCTGAGTGCTACTTAAGAGTAAAAAGATTGGAAAAGAGAAAACCGGAAACCACATCCTAAACAGGGAACAAGGGATGAGCCTCTTCACCTGTTCAATAGACGTGGGTGGAGTGAGAACCGAGCGATAGTTTAGTCTATCTACTTCAACTGAGAAAAAAGAAAAGAAAAGAGTACGAAAATTGGCAAAAAGAAAGCCGGAAACCACATCCTATACAGGGAACAAGGGATGAGCCTCTTCACCTGTTCAAAAGACGTGGGTGGAATGTGAACCGGGCGATAGTTCAGTCTATCTACTCCAATTGAGAAAAAAAAAAGAAAAGAGTAAGAATATTGGAAAAAAGAAAGCCGGAAACCACATCCTGAACAGGGAACAAGGGATATCTAGCTGTCTGAATGTTCAAGAAATAGTTTCACTCAAAAGTCAGATGTTCAACACTTGTTATCTTTGAAGCAATAATTGGTCTAAACTTCGTAAACACATAAATTAATATTTTTACAACGATTTACAAGGCTCAAGAGCCACCCGAGGTAGGGAATTACAGAATGAGAGCAACCTTTTTATGAGAATATGTGAGGAAGATAACGATTACCCCTAGACTTGAACAGATTGAGATTATAGTGATCTGGAAAGCATCTTCTGAGGAGTTGGAACAAAGCAGCGTTCCTTGAAAGAATTGAGTAGAACTTACATCGCACCAATGGATTACGAAGTAAATGAGAGCGGATCTCTACAATGTGCGTGAGATAACCTGTCGACTAAATATATTTTCATCATCCTCGAGCTGGAGCTGAATTCTCGCTCTGATCCGAAGCATGATTGCAATTTCAGAGATGTTCTTTGCTGTAAATATCTCACGAGATTCAATTTTATCCCAGATTTCAAGTGGAATTCATACACGCGGTTCGTGCCTTAAAATGTAAAAATAGTCGGCTCCTTGTACTGCCCAGGAAAGTATCTGATGATCAGAAACTGGCACGTGATCTCTCCTCTCACCTAACCCACACCGCACAGTGGCAGGGAGGAGAACACTACATTCTTTTATTCATTTTGCTCAAAGCAAGGGAATAAAGCCATTAAAACGTAATGAGTTACTGAGAGAGAAAGAGTATAAGAAAAAAAAAGAAAACATAATTAAGGAGAGAAAACAATAAAAGAAGAGGTAATCAAGAAGACAATAGATAACAATTGGCATTGCATTTTTAAAGATCAAAGTTGTGTGGGAAACAAGAAGCCAGAAAGATAGTTACACAAGCAAGAGAAGAAACTATTAGCATAGGACTTATAATAATATGAGAAGAGGAAAACATAATTAGGAGAGAGAGAGCAATAAAAGAAAAGTAATTAAGAAGACAGAAGATAACAACTGACATTACATTTAAATCCGAATGTTCTAAATATCCAAGAATAGTCGAAAGCGCTTTGATTTCTAGAATATTCGGACAGCTTTTGCACACTTTATGTCCATGAAATAAATCAGTTATACAAGCACAAAAAAATGAATAAAATGCTTAATCGCAGTACCTTGCCAGTCGTATTTAATAAAACTTGTATAAAAGAAGGTTTGCTGCCCAAATATACAATTATTTATATTAACAGATATAATATCTGTTTTTTTATTATTTTGTTTCTAGCTATCATTTTCTATTCTGTATTGCTAAATACTTCTTTTTATAAAATGTCATTAGTATTTTCCCAGAACGTCTAAAAAACAAATGCTAATCTCTTTAATACAACCACCATTTGTTTGACAATTTTCTTTCTTTTCCAAAAAGCATTGTGTCTTTCTTGAGTAGCATCTTTCGTTCTATTTCAGTTCTTTTCCGATAATTGCCGCTATTTTTTTAAATTCCCGGGACTGATTTCTTTTTAAATTTCCTTCTTTGGTAACGATGTTTCGAGTCCCGTCTTACTGACACAAGTTAGCGTTATTCGTTAATGGTCTGTCTCTGACCTTCACCCTCTTCTTGTACGCCCACAAAGCTCCGCTGAAATAACACAATATCATTGTTAGCGCTTCTTGTTTAAACCGATTTCATTTGTTTTACCAGAAAACAAAAAATTCAAACACGTCAGAAAAGCAATAAAAATAAAAGACTTCCAAGCTTTTTCCGTAATTTTATTGCAATCTGTGTGCCATGTCCCTTCAGAACGTTGGCGATCATGACTCTCCACAATGATTCGTCCTTTGTAGCTCATAATAGCTTTGTTTTTCCCATTTTTCTTAAATCCTGGGTCATTTAATACAGAAATTTAATTTTCTTAGGAGGTTTGCAGTTGATTGATTTGATTAATGACACATCAACTCCTTATGGCTCATTTAATGCCGAAATTTAATTTTCTTGGGAGGATTAGTTCTTTACAAAAAGAGTATTGCTGGAATTGCTAATATTTTCCCTATAAAATATATTTTATACTTTCATAGTGTTTTGACTCCAGTTTGGAGGGGCTCACAATTTAACCATAGCTGAGACCCTAATAGATTCTACCACCCCGACACAGGTTGAACCTGAGAACAACAGCAATTAAGAGAATATTCCACGCTTCTCAAAACCTCCCGATCAGAGGCCTTGCTGCAGGATGTAGTTTATCGTTATACCAAAGTCGATCCTAAAACCTTCTTCACCATCTATTTATTCCAGATAGCCAGAATCACAAGAATCAAATCAAACCCCATAAAAAGTTAATATTTCCGAGATATATACTGGCGCTATTCAATCTTCATTTTCTAACCATGACTGGGGTCAAAGTCGTTTACGCCGTCTTGTAGCTGATGGCTTACTTTTAACCTTACAATCTTTTCCATTTCGTTCCTCTATCGCTTTTCATTTATATATTTCAACACGGGTATTCCAGAATTATATATATATATATATATATATATATATATAATCATTTCACTCTAAGCAAGATAAGACTGACACTAATGCGCACGGGGTTACAGGAAGAGAAAAAACAAGGTACACGGGATGTCTAAGAAAGGATAAGAAAAGGATGGGAATCAAGTCGATAGAAGAAGACAATTGACGTTGCATTTAAACTTTTAGTGATTGTAGCTATCAGGGAAGCAAACAAAAGGAAAGGGAGTTCTATCAACGGGAAAAGCAAGAAAAGAAACCCTTAGTGTAGAAGAGAGGTTACATTTTACTATTTCGACGGTAAATGGGTGGGACTTAAATTTTAAAGGCAAATGTCTAGCTTGATTCTTGTAAAGACTGAGCATGGTCGGAGAAGTCAGGTACTTTCTTGAGTGGCTCAAAGTACCGACTATTTTCCCAGTGTTCTTGGCGATTTACGAAATCAACTTGAGGTCTATAGTGAGCTGGAGTCCCAAGAGACGTTCAAGACAAGAAACCTTTTTGCGATTACGACTGTTCATCCGGATAGAAGAAAAAATAATGTATTCTCAGTGATGATGAAACGTTATTAGCTGTTTTTTTTATCCAAAAGAAGAATCCGTAATATTATCGGTTCTGACATTGCATCTCGACTTCAATCACTTTCCCACCGATGTAACGCAGTTTCCCTGTGACTTTTATACAAATATTTTATAGTAAATATTCTGATGAACATTGCTCTATAGGATCAAGACTTTATGAATTTAAATGCAGAACTAGATTGGCAGCAAGGTCTCATTTTATGGTTGAAATGGCTAAATAAGTTTTATTCTAAGAGTTTTTTCTCGCACTGATTGCATCTTGTATTTCCTCTCAGCTTCTTGCTTTCCACCCAACTTTGAACTTCAAAAATTTCAAATGCAATGTCAGTCATTATCTACTGTCTTCTTGATTCCTCTTCTTTTCTTATTCTCGATCCTTAATAATGTTTCTTTTTATCCCTTAATATCCAGTAACATCTTGTGTCTTAGTGGCTTTAATGTCTTGCATAATTAATATAGTAAGAAAAAAAGCTTTTGCGTGATTTCTTCTATGGTCTTTTGCTAGTGTAAACCTCTTCCAAATTCCTAGTTCTCAGTCAACTTACATTATACTGGGCCAGTATAATATAATATAATATGGCCTCCAATATCTGCAGGTTCCTCTTACTGTGTGTATGAGTAAGGATCACCGTATTGTTGACCAAAATCTGTCTGATATTACTTACATGTTTACGTTTTTCAGAGAAATGTTGTTTAATAGTACTCTGATGAGAAAGATGACATGTAAGTCTATGGGAGAGCGTGGTTGTAGTAAAACCAATATATGTGGTGGGTTTGTTATTAGTATCAGAGATGCAATCTCTGAATGGGCATGTAAATTGGTACACTACGTTGATTTTTGTAGAGAATTTAGTTTCATGTTTGTTGGGTTATTATAGTCTATCTTTATGCTTAGAAAATTACTTGCTGCCTCGATACACTATATATATATATATGTATCAGTCAGTCAGTTAAGTGCCATACGTGATACACGCTTGGGCGATCATATCTCGAAAGAGACACGACTGACTGGGCAGAATATTATCCCGCAGTAAGTTGCCATTGCTTTCTGCGGTAGACTGGTTGCCAACCAAGGCTATAGAACCCAATCTGTCCTGTTATTTAACCCATAACTGGAAGGAATAGTAGGATTAATACCTTTCCCAAGGGTATTTGTGATGTCGAATTGGTTTACAGCGTTGTTTTTTATCCATTGCTCTTGGTTGTGGATAAGAACAGATGTCTTAGCCGCCATAATGATATTACATTCCTCCTTTGTTAGGTTTGTGTAGTGTGTGGCAAATGAATTTAAAAACATTGTAACAACTATTGCAGTATATATATATATATATATATATATATATATTTTTTTTTTTTTTTTTTTAATCATATCACCCCGAGCAAGGCGGTAACGCCACTGATGTGCAGGAGGCTACATAGGAGTGAAAAGATTGGAAAAGAGAAAACCGGAAACCACATCCTAAACAGGAAACAAGGGATGAGCCTCTTCACCTGTTCAACAGACGTGGGTGGAGTGTGAACCGGGTGATAGTTTAGTCTATCTACTCCAATTAGTCTATCTACTCCAATTAGTCTATCTACTCCAATTATATATATATGTTAAGTATGAGCTTGATAAATTGTTTGATCGCTCAAATGGGTGCTTACGTTCTTTTCGTTCAAATTTGATTATTTCTGGTTCTCTCGCTTTTTAGTTAATTGCAGGCTTCGGTTGGAAGAATCTGCAAATGGGAGAAATAATAAGTACCTAGAATACTTAATCACCAGACGGTTTGGTTCTGTGTCAGGTGATCTACACAGACACATTTTTAATTATTCCAATATTAATCTCACTGGTATTGAGCTTTCTGTTCTATCCCGTGGATTGGAATTTTGTATTCCTCCCTCTGCTGTTAATAAGAAACGGATTTTTCTGAGTTTGAGTAGTTATACTCTCAAATCATCCATCATGTTCCAAAGTCCGTCGAGAGGTGTTCTGAGGTTAAAACTAAGTTGTTTGAGTTTGCCACTGAATACACTGCGCTAGGTTGCGAGAAAGATTCTCTCGACTGGCGCAGTGTTCATTTTCAAACGATTAGAGCTTTACGCTCACGTGGCGACATTTATATCACCAAGCTAGACAAGGGTGCCGGTGTCGTGATTTTGAATAGATCGGATTATATTGCAAAGATGCATAATATATTGGATGATCCATCTAAATTTACAGTTATCGGTCCAGCCGATACTCACGATAATACCGGCAAAATAGAAGCCAAACTTCAACGTTGGCTGTTGTCCAAGTATAAGGACAAATTAATTTCTAAGGACATCTATAGTAGGATCAGACCCGTGGGCTTGCAACGCCCTAGAATGTATGGCCTTCCAAAAGTTCATAAAGACGGAGTCCCACTCAGACCTATTTTGTCTATGGTGGGCTCCGCACAACATGAGTTGGCTAAGTGGTTGGCTGAGATTCTCCAACCTGTGTCTCTTGCTCTGTCTGCGCACAATGTCATCGACTCTTTCAGATTTTCTAGTTTCATTAGAAAATTAGATTTTTCATCTAGGGATAAATTTAATTTGACATTGTCAGTTTATACTCAAATGTTCCATTAAATGATACTATTAACATTTGTGTAGACATGTTATATAGAGGGAATTTAGGTGCCGCGGCAATTCCCGAGGAGTTATTCCTGGAATGTATGCGATTGGCAACTGAGGGGGTCGAATTTAGCTTTGACGGGACAATGTTTGCGCAGACGGACGGTGTTGCTATGGGTAGTCCTTTGGGTCCTGTCCTTGCGAATATTTTCGTGGGATTTCATGAGCGTCTGCTATTTGAGAGGGTAGCTGAACCTCTGATATATCAACGATATGTTGATGATACTTTCTCTTTATTTGACAGCGCCATTGATGCTGAACATTTTTTAGTTCAGCTAAATTCTTTACATCCTTCCCTTCAGTTTACCATGGAGATTGAAAGGGATGGATGTCTCCATTTTTAGATGTCCTTGTTCAGCGGCGGGACGGTGCTTTCGTGACTTCTGTTTTTCGCAAACCAACTTTCACTGGTTTTTTATACTAATTGGAAATCGTTCGTCCCTAAGTCTCGTAAACTAGGTCTGATAGAAACCTTGGTTCACCGTGCCTTGAATATTTGTTCTCCTGAATGTTTAGAAAGCGAATTAATTCGCTTGCAGGAGATTTTCGAAGGCAACGGGTACCCGTTTAATGTGGTGAAACGGGTAATTGATCGCAAGATCAAACGTTATAAAGAACCCAAGGTTGAAGGACCTAGCCGCTGTCCCTTGTATCTGAAAATACCCTGGCTTGGTAGAAAATGTCAAACTGTAGCCGACAGAGTTTCGGCGTGTGTTTCGTTCTGTTATTTTGCGGTCCAGTTACGTGTTGTTTTTCAGACTAGACCTGTGTTTCCTTCCTTCAGTAAAGATAGGTTGTCCTATTTTCGAAAAAGTTCCATCGTTTATAAATTTAAATGCTGCTGTGATGCGGCATACATAGGACGTACCGATCTGAGGTTGGAGACGCGGGTTTCACAACACGTCCCCGCTAATATACGTTCCAGTGGCTCTCTCAGACCTATAAGAACAACACAATCTGTTCTGGATTCCGCTATTGGCCGACATCTTTTAGACAATCAAATGTGTGCCTCGGCATATGAGGACAGCTGGTTTACTGTCTTGCACAGCGCTCGGTCTACACATCATCTACGTATTTTGGAAGCAATTTGCTTGAAAATTCATCAGCCGAGCCTGTGCAGACAGAAAGAGCGGTTTTTACGCTCCTTACAATTGCTGCTGAGTCTGTGAGTGTAACATTTTTTCACTTTTAAACACTCTTGTGGAATTATATGTGTACACCCCACTCACATTTTATGTGGTTTTTTTTCAATAAATTTCTTTTTAAACGAGTTCCATCATCTCCCAGCATTGTAAGTAATTTAATTTATTTTGCCTTGTCCTTTTCCTTAATTCCCTTAAAATTAAAGCCAACGAGAACCCTTGATAAGAGTTGGCCGAAAGGTTCCTCGGGTTTAAGTAATATGACGTCTGTTCTTTTTAAAGCCATTAGTAATTTCTGTGGGTAAAAATCGTTATATATATATATATATATATATATATATATATATATATATATATTTCTTTAATAATTTTTAAGCTTATAACTTCCTTTAATTGGTTATTGGCTCGCATCTACCTAAAAAGATTAATTAAATAAACTTAATTAAAAAAATTTTAAGAATTTATATTTAAACCCATTCTTTCCCCCACTAAATATACCACTTCAAACAGCCCAAAATTCTAACCTTGAAAAGTAATTTAACTCCTTTAGTCTATCTTTATAGAATATGGATTCCTTTACTAAACCCCCTTTTTCCTTTGTTAACACACACACACACACACACACACACACACACACACACACATATATATATATATATAGTTCTTTAATAATTTAAAATTAGAACTTCCTATAATGAAAAAAAAATTAAGATCTTACATTTAAATCTATTCCCTCCACCCCTAAATATACCGTTTCAAACCCCTGTAAACATTCACGTATGGAGCCGAGCCAGCGTCTTCCATTTGATATTTGATACCCCGTCTTTCTCTCGTCTCTACACACCCTCTAATCTCCGCCCCTCCCAGTTCTATCCTGTTCTGTTTTTGTTTAACCTAATCCCCAACTTAAAAAAATCCCACTTCGCTGACCTTAAGGGAACTCTCAATTCTTGACTGTTCTTAACTTTGCCCCTCCCCCTTTACTCCAGGGCATTTTCCATTTAGAACAGAACAATGTCGCTGAGGTGACGTGGAATCTCTGTTAGAGATCTCATGTCGAAATGTACATCCGACACCCTTGAATTCAAAAGACTATAGAGAGAGGAGGAGGGAGAGAGAGAGAGAGAGAGAGAATGTATCGACGGAGAAATCAACACTGTAGGTTGACAGAGAGTTTCACGTTTCAAGTCATCTTCAGTCAATTTGTTAATTAGCCACTGGGCGAGAAAGAAACCGGCCTTTCACAATTCATTTGTCATGGGGTAATGCATTAGGGTATTTGTAATCGTATTTTTTTTAAAGCAAGTAAAATCAACTTATAACAAGAAAGGATAATAATGATATCGAGTCAATTTAGCAACTCTTTGTAGGCGTACAAGCGAAGATGAGAATGAGATCAGAGCCACGCTACTTGAATAAGGTTTGAGTCGTCAATAAAAAAAAAAAAACAGTAACTTAAAACCTCGTTAGCAAAAGAGGAGGCACAAAAGAAATCAGTCACTGGAATTTTAAAAAAAGCCACAATTATATAAAAATAAAAGTACTGGAATAAAGCAAATGATACTATTTAAAAAAACACACAATTGTTACTGGAAAGGCAAGAATAACGACTAACAAATGGCATCTGTATTTAAGAGATTAGCATTTACTGATAGACGTCTTTTATTAAATGCTATTCAAATTTTATACGAGAACACTTTTTGAGAAAAATAAATGAATGATAGCTTTAAACCTTAAATAAACTACAAGATATTATAGCTGGCACACTATAATTTTGTGCTGGTTTATATTATAAATAATTTATATATAAATAAATAATATTTTGTTATAATATATATATATATATATATATATATATATATATATATATATATATTCAGAAATTGTAACATAAATATGTCATAATATCACTACAAAAGTAGCTATTTTATTCCGACACTACTTGTGTCGTATCAAGTAGTGTTAAAATAGCTACTTTTGTAGTGATATTATTACATATTTATGCTATAATTTCTGAATAAATATTATTAGCTCTACTTTGTATTGAGCACGTTTTTAAGAATATATATATATATATATATATATATATATATATATATATATATTTCACCGGTTTGATGTTCTTAACGCGCCTCGTCAGACCCAAATGGTACAGGCCTACTCTTGTAACATTTGGGTCTGACCAGCCCCGTTAAGAACATCAAAGCGGTAAAATATGTATTATCCATGGTAATAATTAAAAATCCTTTATAAAATATTACTCTGTTAAATTAAATAAATGAATTTATCATTGAGCTCTCTCGAGTTCGTCTCTTTCGGAATTTACCCGGATTACATACCAAGTGTACTATGTTATATATATATATATATATATATATATATATATATATATATATATAATAAAATAATGATAATTTAAATATAGATAAATGAATGATAGCTTCAAGCCCTGAATAAAATATAAGACATTATAGTTTGCACACTATAATTTTATGCTGGTTTATACATAAACCAGGATAAAAGGAAAACTTCTTTTAAGGATATATTTTTTTAATGGTAAATGCAATTAAAATATTTTACAAGATGTCTTTTTTTAAATAGATATCACACCATGGAAGGCAGTAAAGCCAGTATGACACAATATTTTTTGTGTCGTTTCACCCCCAGCAAGGGAGTACAGCCACTGGTGCGCATGGAAGTTACAGTGAAAGGAGAGAGAAGACAGAAAAGAAAAATAGTACAGTTGATGTCGATGAAAGGGTAAGAGAGAGAGAGATGGGAGTCGAGGATATAGGAGAGAGAGCAATTGACATTGCACTTAAACCGTTGCAGATTAAAGATTTCCGAGAAGCAATCACGCAAAAGGCGGGAAGTGCAAGGAAATAAACTAATAGAATAGAAGTGGCGGTTACATTTGCCTATTTTGGCGGCAAAAGGATGGGACCTAGTTGCCAATCTATCTGATTAATTAGATGTTTATAAATACTTCGTTTCGATGGTGTAGGCATCTGATCTTCTTCAGGTTTCCATCTCTCTGAGTTATAATTACTATTTAAAATCTAATACAGCTAAACTTATTAGGTACATAACAAAAATGTGTTTTACTATCTTTACTGCTTGCATAGGGTGATATTTATTCATGAGGGCGCGGCACCAGGGAACGAAGCTTATCAGAGCAGAAGCCGTGAAAATACTTGTAGAAAAGACAGAGAGAAGCCACATCCCGTCAGAAGAAAGTGACTGGAGGTAACCTACCAAATAGAGACCGATTACATTTGGATTTTGTTGAGGACACCTAGATGAACAGCAGGAGCACCCGACTAGATATGACAACAGTATTCAATGCACGGGAGAATAGTAAATTTAAACCCTTAAAGACTATGCCAATCATTATCTACTGTCTTCTTAAATCCTGCTCTTTTACTGTTCTCTTTCCTTAACAGTGTTTTTTCTCTCATATTCTCGCGTCTTAGTGGCTTTATTCCCTTACTTGTTGTAAAATAATTTTCGAATGTTACCGAAATGGGATACAGTACAATCCTGATTATATGTTTCAGCTACCTAATTAGGATGCATGTCAATGGTGCCGTCCGATGTGTTCAACCGAACCGTGACTGGCTCTCGTATCCAACCCCGTCATCGTCTGAACAGTAGCCGTCCTCACCAACAAGCTGTCAGGTGACGAATTCCCCCTGTTAAAGCATCATTCAATTCACTCCTTCTGGGTTTCATCGTCTACATAGGAGCGAACGACACGCTCAAAAAAGTGTCGAAGAGAGATTTTTGAAATAGCAGGAAGAGGGGAATACCGACGCATCAGTTTATTTGCATCTATTTAAAGACGCGTTCAGAAGGCGAGAAAAAATTGGTTGCACTACAACGTGAGGTCTACCTCAATACAGCGTGAGGTCTACCTCAATATAACGTGAGGTCTACCTCAATATAACGTGAGGTCTACCCCAGTATAACATCAATATAACGTGAGGTCTACCCTAATATAGCGTGAGGTCTACTTCAATACTGCGTGAGGTCTACCTCAATATAACGTGAGGTCTACCACAATCTAGTGTGAGGTCTATTTCAGTACAGCGTGAGATCTACCTCAATATAACGTGAGGTCTACCTCAATATAACGTGAGGTCTTCCTCAATATAGCGTAAAGTCTACCTTGCGTTTAGACTATAGCGTCACGTCTGCTGCAGCATCAAAGCATAATACTATATTGTATGTGTATACATATTTATTTAAAGTTTATATTGATATTTATATAACTATATACTATTTATATTTATATTAGAGGTAGATAAATAAAAAATAAACACGCCACCAAATACAATAGATAGATTTATTTTCGCGATAAACACTTCGTATATTTTCTAAGAGTGGCACGAATAAATAATTGGAGTTTTTTCTCATCATCTTCCAGCAAAAATGATCAAGATGTGACTAGAACAGCTCACTACCAACACCTCGTATTTTATTGAGAATCATTATATTAGCATCCAACAACGATCGCTCAATTGACTGAGTGAGTGCTGGCCATGTGAGAAGAGTGTCACGGTAGACCTCCACGTTGCACCTGGGTAGACAATGTATTAAGGTTGACCTCACGATATAGTAGCACCAAAACTTCAATAATTCGAAACGATTCTGGAAATGGCATTCGTTTATTTTCGAACTGTTGAAACCGTTAGTATAAAAATAAGAGAATATGAAGGAACGGTTTTGTAGATCGTTTGGAATTTGAATATGAAGACCGGTCGACGTAATAAAGGGAGAAAGAAAGAAATAAACGATTAATGGCTGATAATGTAAAGATGACAATAAACCTTATATAATCATTGTCAGTTCTAACAATGTGAAAGATCCCAAGAAATTCTCGATGCAAAAACCAGTAAAACGAAAAAAAGAAAAGAAATTAGAAACGAAATCGCAGAAAGAAACAAGATAAAGGGAAAATTGAAACACGAAATTATCATTTCGTATTGAAAGGGGGAAACTAATCAAGTCGTTTGAGGATACAATCCCCCACACAAAAATGTCTAGATCAAACGAGACCAAGAAAAAATCAATAACAGACTCGAGAATAATGAGTTTGTCAATTACTGATAACAAAATCACTGAAAAAAAAGCTATTTTCTCTTTTCATTAATTATAAATTGAATAAAGCATGTCTAAAGTTGTCTTTATTAGTTTTTGCTTGTCGTTCATTCTTTTCGTTTAGTCCCAGGATATATATATATATATATATATATATATATATATATATATACCTGTGTGTGTGTGCGTGTGTGTGTATTTCCCTCCTGTCACGCCTATGTACAGAGAGACAATAGCGAGGCAGCGTCGGATAAATTAATTCTCCTTACTATCAGTTATTAAACTTTACTACCCGTTATGAATGCACTTGTCGCGTGTTTGCTCTTTAACAGTGGCTTATTATTTTTTGTAATAATTATGTCATTGAGTAGTGAAGAATGTATGTATATCCTCTCTCTTATAATAAAGACCGTTGTATATATATATATATATATATATATATATATATATATATATATATATATAATCAAGAACAAAATTTGGATATTTTTACAAATACATTCGAAATATCATATTTCGCGGCTCTCACCGCATGTCAGTCCAAATTCATACAACAATGACGGGTTCAAATTCATCCAGGTAAGATACTCAGTGGTAGGTACATCAATATAGACAGCATATCGAATATAAATATTCTGTCGTTTCTTTTTCTTTTTTCTTTTTCTTTTTTTTATGCCACGGGCTGACTAGTGTATATATATATATATATATATAGTGAGAATAGAGTCACGACAGAAAAAAAATAGCACAGGAGATGCCAAAGAAAGTTTTATATATATATAAGTAAATAAGGAACGAAGAAAATATTAACTACGTTCAAAACATTAATTTAAAACAGTACTCAATATAAAAATAGAACTATGAATATTTAATGTTAATTGTAATTTAGAACAAGTTCAAATTACAATCTACTACAAAATTGTACATTTTCTCCTCTTCTTGTTCATTATTCCCTCAATGTCTTTTTTACTCTACCCTACAATTCTGGCTTCTCATTTTCCCTACCCACTTTACCTCGCACACAGAAAATTACCAATATAAGGAAGCGAATTTTCCATCTCCCTTCAAAAATTAGAGTTTACTAGTCAATGAGACATTGTCCCTTCAACGTCGAAACAAAATGTACACTTTGTAGGAGATTGTAATTTGAACATGTTGTAAATTATAATTTATATATATATATATATATAAATTATAATATATATATATATATATATATATATATATATATATATATATATATATCCAACGGATTAAACAATATCTATATTGGTCACACCATAGACTCGCTTTCACGACGCTTGACACTATATTTAAACAATAATTCTAACATTTTTAGGCATTTAAAACAAAAAGCCTGGCCACATACCCAATTCCGCATACCCTAGTTGAAAACACAACTATACTTAAGCATGAAAACAATAAACAAGAACTAAAAATTCTTGAAGCTACATACATAAAAAGAGGTGAAACCTAGTCTGAACAAGATAAACTATGAAATCTCCACAAATATCCTTAAATGCCTATAATTAATAACAGAAGTCATACTATAATGTAATTTGAAATCTTTAAAAATGACTTATGTAAGCCAAAAGCTTACATTGAATTATAAAATAAATTATGTATCAATATTGTGATTTTCTTTCATTATTTAATGATAATGCTATTAAACTTATCAGACAATATGAAAAGAATTTACATAAAATAAATAGTCAAAACTTGTCTATATATATATATATATATATATATATATATATATATATATATATATATATATATATATATATATATATATATATATATATATATATATATATTGAGGGGTGTGCGTTGTGGTGTAGTGGATATCAGCTCAGAACGAGAAATCGGGGAGCTGAGTTCGAATTCCAGTTGAATTCATTGCATTCACTTACGCGCAAATACCCTCGGGAAAGGTATTAACCAGTCTCTTCCCTCCAGTTATGGGTTAAATAACAAGGCAGATTGGGATTTATAGCCTTGGCTGGCAACCCGTCTACCGCAGAAAGTAATGGCAACCTACAGCAGGATAATCTTCTGCCCAGTCAGTCATGTCTCTTTGGGGACATAATCGGCCAAGCGTGTATCACGTATGGCACTTAACTGATATATATATATATATATATATATATATATATTACTTTAATCCGAAACAGAACAGTAGGAAGGTAAATTCCAACCTGATCCTAATTAATATTAAAAATTTAATATTAGAAAATGATACAGAAGGCGAGCTCAATGTAATTAAAATTACAAAGCCAATATAAATTAAAATAAATTTTCAAAATTCAAAAATGTCTCCTCAGCAACATTCAGCAAAATACCAAAAATTGACTGATTTAAAAAAAATAAAAAATAAAAAATATATATATATATATATATATAATTTTTTCTTCATTTTAATTTAGACTGTGTTGCTGAGGAGACGTGAATTCTCTCTTAGGGATTTCATGTTGAAATGTTCATTCAACATTTTTGAATTTTGAAAATTTATTTTAATATATATATATATATATATATATATATATATATGCTGTACTGGACATTTCTGTTGTTTTCGGAGTATGGATGTACAAAAGTTCAATTCTTAGACGCAGACTGCCAGACTATCCGCAAATACGATTTGATTTTAGTGGTGAAGGCTTTTGTAGAAGCAACAATAATTTGGATCAACCCTAATTTTCATAAGAACCGAATGCAGAGGGTACAGGAAGCCAATTCTTAGAACCGATCATCTAAAACAAGTTGATTCTACTCGTAAGTAACCACACTTTTCGGAAGAACCGAACACAAAGACTTAATGCACTACCTCAGATTTTAAATTCTGACTCATTCTTTTCGATTGATTGCAAACGCCAACCGAGGCTATAAGAACTCTGTCTTACTTGTTATTTAAACATCTCTGGGTTTGAGAAAAGATAGGTTCGTACTTTTCTATTGGTATGTGTACTTAAGTAATAAGTAAATGTACGGAAGGGAATTGGATCTCGGCTCTCCAATGTCCTAATCCGAATCGTTATTCATTTCACTATCCTTTATTATCATATATTATTTATCATACATTATTTTTAATATTGTTCTTAATACTTATTGTTAAAATGTTATATATTTATATGGGAGGATAACTGAGTATTGATATAAGGGCATTTCTAGATATACATCGAGCCTGTCACTAGGCAATATTGATTGATCGTTTTTAATTTCATTAAATTTAAATTTAAATTTAAATTTTATTTTTTAACTTTAATTTTTCTTTCTGTTCTTTATTTTTTACACTATTGATATTGTTTACACTGTTGTTTTTATATTTGTTGCCATATTCACGACTGTTTGGCCGTTGTACGCTTCGGCCTTCTACACCTTTTCTGTAGTTAGGTATTGAACTCACAACTATCTGTGTCAAGTCGCTGGATGCAAGCAACGCTTTTATCCACTAGGCCATGTGACCTCAAGAGTTGTGAGTTCAATACCTGGCTACAGCAGTGGTGAACAAATAATTTAGAGAGTTGACTTAAAGGGACTTAACTGATAATCAGACATTGGCTGATTGCTAATCAGTTAAGCTTTTGTGGGAGCTGATTATGATCAGGGTTCCAGACACCTAGCTTAATATTTCAGTCTATAATAATCAAATCTATTAGGCTTGATGGCAAGACAATGCCCAACTAGTGGCATAAATGAGTTAAGACATATATTTGTTCTGCAAATATGTATGTAGATCCACCGGTAGGCGAACATGTAGGAGGGAGAATAATAGGAGGGGAACGCGTAAGGGAAAACAGAGTGAAAAGCGAGACAATGTCGAGATATTAGCGAAAGAAATGAATGTATCTTTTTTGGTGATTACTTTTCTTGCTTTCTCAAAAACGCCAATATTTCTATGATAATAAGGGCACTGACAGATTAATTCTTGTCTGTTGTCTTTGGCTCTTCCGTACCACAGTTGGACAGCGACGTGATTGTTATTCTTACAAATCTACGATTCCATTTTCTGTCCCTACTACTTGACAGTTTTCATTAAATGCAATTTTTTACTAAATATTGATATGTCGTCATTTTTGAAAGACAGTTCTAGTTGAACTAATCCTCTGCTTCTTCCAGATCTGGACACATACAGACAATCAGCCTTTGACATTGATTCGCTTAATGTCAGCTATGATCTAATTAAGGATGTTGAAACTGTAGTGCACCACGGGGAGAGCCAAAATGTCTGTGTTTGATATTCTGTTTTGCGAATTCAACTCGTTATTAGCACCAGACACACGCACTTATAGTATTATTTTTTTTAGTTTCTCTCTCATTTGGGTACGCTTCTACTTGTTCCAGTTTTCTAATCTTTGTGACAAAATCTAGATCTCTTGATTGTGTTTCTGTAATTTTCTCTTTCTTAAATGTCACCGAAACATTTTACAACACTGAGGATACCATTCAACGCATTGTCGTCTTTGGTAAAGAGGTTGATATCATCCATGTAGAATAAGTGATTAAACACTTTCTTTTTTTACTTTTTATCCATTGTTATTTCTGTTTAGTTCATGCGAAACGGAGGATTAAAGACAAACAAAAGAGAAGGGGTGACAGGGAGTCTCCTTAAAAGACTCCTTATCAAACAAATGGAAGTGTCAGTAACATTATTATCTATATTTATAAAAGTGATGAGGGTGGACGTTGTGTAAGTATTTGTTTGTATGATAGATTCGACTTAGCGTCTGCATTTTGCGGTCTAGCACGACGGGAGATGCGCTCAGATGCAGATCAAAATTTGAGAACGCTGACGACACCTTGAAATTTTTCAGAAAGCCAAAATTAGGGATAGAAAAATATATATCACCACATAAAGTCAGGGATCAGTTTATGTATTGATTATAATAGAGAATCGATCACCCCACTTTATATTATATATATATGTTGCTCCTCCCCCTCCCACCTTAATCTAATAGATACATTCTACATTATTATCTATATCTATAAAAGAGACGAGCGTGGACGTTGTGTAAGTATTTGCTATGTAAATTCATCATATGCTTTTTATTCTTATTATTTCTTAAACTACCCGAGTGAAACCGGGCTGAACTGCTAGTCAATATCTATAAAAGTGACGAGGGTAGACGTTGTGTAAGTATTTGCTATGTAAATTCATCATATGTTTTTTATTCTTATTATTCCTTAAACTACCCGAGTGAAACCGGGCTAATTCTACTATAAAATGTATTATTGGTCATTTTGCTTTAAAATATATTATTGGTAATTTATATCTATAAAAGTGACAAGGGTGGACGTTGTGTAAGTATTTGCTATGTAAATTCATCATATGTTTTTTATTCTTATTATTCCTTAAACAACCCGAGTGAAACCGGGCTAAACTGCTAGTCTATATCTATAAAAGTGACGAAGGTAGACGTTGTGTAAGTATTTGCTATGTAAATTCATCATATGTTTTTTATTCTTATTATTCCTTAAACTACCCGAGTGAAACCGGGTTAATTCTACTATAAAATGTATAATTGGTCATTTTGCTTTAAAATATATTATTGGTAATTTACATCTATTAAAGTGACAAGGGTGGACGTTGTGTAAGTATTTGCTATGTAAATTCATCATATGTTTTTTATTCTTATTATTCCTTAAACTACCCGACTGAAACCGGGCTAAACTGCTAGTCTATATCTATAAAAGTGACAAGGGTGGACGTTGTGTAAGTATTTGCTATGTAAATTCATCATATGTTTTTTATTCTTATTATTCCTTAAACTACCCGACTGAAACCGGGCTAAACTGCTAGTCTATATCTATAAAAGTGACAAGGGTGGACGTTGTGTAAGTATTTGCTATGTAAATTCATCATATGTTTTTTATTCTTATTATTCCTTAAACTACCCGACTGAAACCGGGCTAAACTGCTAGTCTATATCTATAAAAGTGACAACGGTGGACGTTGTGTAAGTATTTGCTATGTAAATTCATCATATGTTTTTTATTCTGCTGTTTATTATTCTGATAGTTGTTAATAATATTCCTGTTATCAACAACTGCTGAAGAAACGATTTAGCACCTTCCCCTACTAACTGATTACTCGTGACCTTACAGGAAGGCAAGATACTAAACTAATATGTTATCTGTTTGCACGTCTGTGATACTTGGTAATATTTCTTTGAGAAGATTATCAATTTCACACCGTGCAATATTTGTTTTTTTATCTCTCGTAACGCAATATTCATGCTCGGAATATTATCAGAAATGTCTTACAAGTGCAGTTCTTACGTGTAGCAGAGTTTTATAGACTACTCAAAGGCGTTCGACGAAGTACGTCGCAAAAACCTGACAGAGATGCTTTCGGGAAAGACATTCGAATAATAAAAAATCTGTACTGGCAGCAAACCGCTTGCATACGGACAGATTCAGATAAATTCAGCAGATATACAAAAATAGAAAGGGGTGTAAGACAGCCGTGTCTTCTCACCAGAATTATTCAACCTATACAGCAAGTCATGCCAGGATTCGTCATTGGCGGCCACGATCTGAGTAATATAAGATACGCAGATGATACAGTACTGATAGCAGACACTGAACGAAAACTATAAGACCTCCTACAGAAAAAAATAGACTAAACATAAACTCAAGAAAACTGAATGTATGGTCACCAGTAAAAAGAGGAGACCAAAATACTAACTACAAGTCGGGGATATTGAAATGAATCAGGTACAGAAATTTAACTACCTGGGACATAACAGAGAATAGAAAGTGTGACACTGAGATCCGAAGGCGTATGGGCATGTCTAAAGGTGATTTCCAAAAGCTGAGTAGAATATCAAGAGACAGGAAAATTTCGTTGGAAACAAAGAAGAGAGTACTGGATTGCTATGTGATGTCTGTCCTTCAATATGGCAGCGAATGCTTGACAGTCTCATAAAAGATTAAGGAAAGACATAAACCAACCGAAATGCGGTTCTACAGAAGGATGATGAGGATACCATGGACCGAACATTTTAGCAACGATGAGGTTTTGGAGAAGATGGAAACGAAGTGGAAACTTATTCTTAACATCAGGAAACAACAGCTAAAGTTTCTGAGACATGTAAATAAAAAGGATGGCTTAGAGAATCTGATACTCACATGACAGATAGAGGGAAAGTGAGACAGGGGAAAGCATCACATAGCGTACTAGATGGGCTTGAGCAAGTGGATGAAAGAGATGGGTTTGGAAGGAGTAACAAGAGAAAGGGTGTCAAGAGCTACAAGGGATAGGGAATTGTGGAAGGCTATGATCGCCTACGTTCTGAAAGAAGAAAATCGGTAAATGTTCGTTTTAGGTGCCGACGGATTTTCCCCCTTCAAATTTATCCAAAATAGCATTATTTCTGTGCAAATGTATATGCTGAACTCAAATCAATAATTAGTTATTGAAGAAACTTACCTTTTTTGCTTTGAAAGTCCATAAAAAAACGAACTATATCTCGCACTTTTTCTCTCCCGTAACTCTCACGAAGTCATGTAATTAACCGCAGAATGACGTTCTACGTAGGCAGAATTTTCTGTCGAATTTTGGTCGATTTTCTTCCTTTACTGAAACTTCCGGCGATGTACTTTCTGTGATGAAAGTAATAAGCGTAGAAATACAATAGCGCATTACTTTCATTACCTGAAGTACATCGCTGGAAGTATCAGTAAATGAAGAAAAATCGACCAAAAATCTGCCAAACTTTGTTGCATTACGCAGTACGTCATTCTGCAGTTAATTACATGACTTCGTGAGAGTTACGGGAGAGAAAAAGTGCAAGATATAGTTCGTTTTTTGTTTTTTTTATGGACATTTAGATAAAAAAAAAAGGTAAGTTTCTTCAATAACCAACAGTTGCTTTGAGTTCAGCATACACATTTGCACAGAGATAATGCTATTTTGGATAAATTTGAAGGGGAAAATCGTCGGGACTTACAACGAAAATTTACCGAAAAATCAGGGGTAACAATGGGTCTTGTTAATTATCTTGTCTCTACTTTTTTTTTTATTCTAACCAGATTTCTGTCTTAATTTTTAGATGACGCATTTTTTCAATATCATATTCAAGATCCTTATATTTACTTTGGTCAGTCAGAGAAGTGCTATACGTGATACATGCTTGGGCGATCATGTCTCAAAAGAGACATAACTGACTGGGCAGAATATTTTCTCACAGTAGGTTGTCATTAATTTCTGTGATAGATTGGTTGCCAACCAAGGCTATAGAATCCAATCTGTCCTGTGATTTGATCAATAGCTGGAAGAAAGAAACGGATTAATACCTTTCCAAAGGGTATTTGCACGTAAGTGAATGCAACTAATTCAACTGGAATTCGAACTCAGATCTCTCTCATTGCTGTCTCGTTGCTTCTGCACATTACTGCAGAGAGCTGTTGTAAATACTATTTGCGAGCTGGTGTGATAACTGAATTATCAAAATGTTCTTTAAAAAATAAATAAATAAATATATCACAAAAATGATGGATGGAGGGAGATATATAGTGTATTATGGTGAACTTTGAACTCAGTACCATGATGTACCAAACAGTTGGTTATCACTAGTTTTTATCACCTCTGCTTATTTCACCATATTCTTTAACAGATATATTTTATCTGACGACAGTACCATATCTAAAACATATTTTTGTTTCTTTTTTGTCTTTATTCACCATGTCTAATAATTTTTATGTATTTGTCGGTATAAATGGTAGTTCCAAAGAATAGAGACTTCATTGATTTCTACTGCTGTTTCAGTTCGTACTTTTTATTCACAAGAGGTGCACTGTTATATTGACATAGCGTGCAACGAATGTCGATTTTTGTACTCCTACGGTGTCAAGATGGGGCAACCAGACATTACGTTATCAATACTCTCAAAATATTTTCACCTATTATTATTATTATTATTATTATTATTATTATTATTACTTTCACACGAGTTTTCGCTTTCAATCGGAGAGCTTGCGTTATGATTGCTCTTCATCAAGTCATGCAACCTCAAACAGACGCCATATTTCGTAGATTATTTGAAGAGTCATGTAACGTAGACTTCTGAATACTAAGCTTTATTCCGGTTCTCTTAATGTAAGTCGTTAGGTTTGAAGGTATAGAACCCAAAGCTCCAGTGATAATCGGGTGGAAAAATAATAGCCTGAACGTTCCACATTCTGGAAACCACAATTCGAATGTCAATGTATTTTTTAAGCTTCCAAGTTTATTCGATCTTAATATTATCGTTACCAGTGTTAACTAAGGAACTAAAAAACAAAAAGACTTATAATATATTTGACCAAAGGAGAATGAGTTAAAGATCAAATGCAGATCAAATATAGACCGGAATCCGACAGAATGATGAGACGAAGAACACATAGGAAACTTTTATCAATCTAACGTTTCATTTTTTAAAGCTTCATCAGAGATTGTGAGAAAACATACAAAAGACAGAAGTTCTGATATCATCAATTTTCTTTAGATCGATTCTCATTGACCAGTACTGTGTCACGTGCATTAAAATCTCAATCTCTGACGATACCTTAATAAAACTGAAACATGTTAGATTGATAAACGTTTATTGTTAGTTATCTTATCATATGTGTGTGTGTGAAATATATATATATATATATATATATATATATATATATATATATATATATATATATATGCAATTTGTTATATATATTACATTATTTATATATTATATATGCGTGGTACTTATTTGTAAGCGCTCAATATCAGTGATAGAACTCACACACACACACACACACACACACACACACACACACACACATATATATATATATATATATATATATATATATAATTTTATTTGTCACGTAGCTGATTGATATTTCTTTCAGTATATCGAATCCAGAGTTTCGTAGACAAAAACTGTTAGAATTACTTTGTCCACTCATCAGGGGATATCAGTTATTGACTGTTTATACTTCTCAATTTTTTATATGCACTTTCCACTGGTGTAAACTATTTTTTTTCTATTTTCCTCTTGTATGTGTGCGTGCTTGTGTTTGCCATGTGAGCCCATGCGCAAGTTTCTCGTAGATGTGTGTATGCCTAGGATGTTTTGTCCTTTTCGTTTTTGTCCTTTTAGTTTTTTTCCACTTCAAACTCACTCCTTAATATTATCTCTCTTTTTCATCTTTTTTTAATTGTAGCTATTTTGACTCCTTGTTTTCTAGACATATAATTGAGCGTTCCGGTCCCGGGCATGACAGTAAACTGCATCCGGCAACTAGGCCTCTGATTGGGAGGTTGTGAGGAGCATGGAAGCACCTCTTATATGCTGTTGTTCTCAGATCCACCCTGACCCGGAGTGGTAGCACCTTTTACGTTCCCAGCTATGGGCAAATAGTTAACCCCACCAGACTGGGGTCAAAACACTATAAAAGTATAAAAAAATACTTTTATAGAAATATATACATAAAAATAAACTTTTATACAAAAATATACAGTTTTAAAGGAAAAATATTACCAACAATACATTTTTGAAGAAAAAATTATTACCATAAAACATTTTTAAAGTAAAAAAAAATATTCTCAGCAAAACATTTTTGAATCCAAAACTAGAAGACATTTTTAGTTTTCTAAAATAAAAAGGACTAAAAACAAAAAATTTTCATTACAATCTGACTAAATCAACCTTCTCACTATAACCGAATATTAAAAAAACAATCTTAAAACCTTACCTTTTTGGCATTAAATAACCTACAGAAGTGTTGATATGCTGTTAAACAAAACTCAACCTCAGAAACTCATACTCTTATGTGTTCCAGGGTTTTCTTGATGTATATATACAATATATCTTCTTGCATATGCAGTGTCACTTCAGGACATAGACGATTATGACTACACGATTTCCTGTCATTTATAGTTCTTTATAAATTTTGTCTTTTTGTTATTTCTCCTAAATCTTGTTCCATTGTCCATTTAATTGAACTCCCTAAGTTACACGTTGTCTTCCTTTGTTCCTTTTGCCTTCAATGTCTACCGTAAGTATAAGATATTCTAATACATTGTTTGAAATTTGTGATATTCATAGGGGAAGTGCTCAGTATATGAGACAAGGTGTTTGCATGTTTGCATAGGTTTGTGTGGGGATGTACGTTGTGACGCAGTGGATATCGACACGGAAAGACAAATCGGGGAGCCGAGTTCAAATTCCAGTTGAATTCCTTGCATTCACTTACGCACATATAATCTTAAGAAAGGTATTAATCAGTCTCTTCTCTCCAGTTTTGGATTAAATAATAGGACAGATTGAGTTCTGTAGCCTTGGCTGGCAACCAGTCTACAGCAGAAAGTAATGGTATCCTACTGCAGGATAATCTGCCCAGTCAGTCATGTCTCTTTCGAGACATGATTGCCCAAAGCGTGTATCACGTATGGCACTTAACTGACTGACTGAATATAATAGTTGGAAACATGATTAAGGCTTCTACTGGACATAAAGTGGAGGATAAGTTTTCTATTGTTATGAAGTAATAAACTGATCCCCCTCTAATTACTGCTTACTAATATCATACATATTTCCCCCTCTAGCTATGAGTTAAATAACAGGACAGATTGAGTTCTATAGCCTCGGCTGGCAAAAAAAAAATCTTCTGCCTAGTCAGTTATGTCTCTTTCGACACATGATCGCCCAAAGCGTGTATCACGTATGGCACGTAACTGACTCTCTGTGTGCGTGAGTTTGAAGTAAATTATCGTGTTTACGAGTTTTTTATTAATTTTTTTTATTATTGTTTTAATGGAAAATATTGCAAAATTTATTCTCCTATTGAATTCCTTAGATTTTCTTCCGCAAACATAGTTATCCCCATTAATTCAATTAAATGCGGTATTCGTTTCCCTTTGATCAGGACGAAGGTAAATTAATTCGATTTGACGCTATTTAATTCGACCGGAATTTGCTAGCAAAATAGAAAATAATAAAAAATTGAAATTTATGATATAAAAATGATCGTTGAACAGTAAAGACATTATATATATATATATATATATATATATATATATATATATATATATATATATATATATTCTTTCTTTCTTTTACATTTATTTGAAAAATATATCGATTCAAGCTAAGTTTCTTATGTCTTAGTCGGTTGTATTACTTTTTAGTTGATAAGAACAAAAAAAATGGTAACCCTTTAAATCCTTTTTTGGCAAGACAATGTATCTGATTCGGAATCAATATATTGAAAGTAAAATCAGTTTAGACTGTGAAGGAAAACATATACCTAAACTCCAACGCAAGGAGATTCAAAGAAAATTTCTCCCCATGTTGGAACGAATGCCTTCTTATTCATGTTCCGTATCCTTTCAGAGAGTACGCGATCATGGCACTCCTCAGCTTCAAGAACCTGAGAATCAGTCCTTCTTCCATCCATTTGCACACGCTCCTTTAGTCGGTTAATCAACGCTCTCCACTACTTCCTATCTTTTATATCTCTAAGCAATGTTGTTCTTTGCTATTTCTCGCAATTCGTTTTTATGCCATCCATTTACACAAGTTTTTTAGGTAGGTTGCACATGGCTCTCCACTACTTCCTATCTTTTATATCTCTAAGCAATGTTGTTCTTTGCTATTTCTCGCAATTCGTTCTTATGCCATCCATTTACACAAGTTTTTTAGGTAGGTTGCACATGGCTCTCCACTACTTCCTATCTTTTATATCTCTAAGCGATGTTCTTTGCTATTTCTCGCAATTCGTTCTTCTGCCATTTATTTACACAAGTTCTTTAGATAGGTTGTATATGGCTCTCCATTACTTCCTATCTTTTATGTATCTAAGCGATGTTGTTCTTTGCTATTTCTCGCAATTCGTTCTTCTGCCATCCATTTATACAAGTTCGTTAGGTAGGTTGCTCATGGCTCTCCACTACTTCCTATCTTTTATTTCTCTAAGCAATGTTGTTCTTTGCTATTTCACGAAATTCGTTCTTCTGCCATCCATTTACACAAGTTCTTTAGATAGGTTGTATATGGCTCTCCACTACTTCCTATCTTTTATGTATCTAAGTGATGTTGTTCTTTGCTATTTCCCGCAATTCGTTCTTCTGCAATCCAGTTACACAAGTTCTTTAGGTAGGTTCTTCACCACTTCCTATCTTTTATAACTCTTAGATGTCCCCTTAAATTTTCTGCCAATTTTTCGTTCTGCCATCCATTTACACAAACTCGTACGGTAGGTTGATCATAGCTCTCCACAACTTCCTAGCCTTTGTAACTCCTTACTATTTGATCCCCATAATATCCTTCCCAATAATTGTTCTGCCATCAATTTATCCAAGCTCCTTAAGTAGGCTGATCATGGCACTCCATTTCTTCCTATCCATTGTATTTCTAAGCAATGTTTCTCCGCTTATTATTCTTGCCAATTCTTTGTTCTGCCATACATTTACACAAACTCGTACGGTAGGTTGATCATTGCTCTCCACAACTTCCTAGCCTTTGTAACTTCTTAATATTTGATCCCATAATATCCTTCCCAATCATGGTTCTGCCATCAATTTTCCCAAGCTCCTTAGGTAGGCTGATAATGGCTCTCCACTACTTCCTATCTGTTGTATTTCTAAGCAATGTTTGTTCCCTTATTATTCTTGCCAATTCTTTATTCTGCCAATACATTTACACAAACTCGTAAGGTAGGTTATTCGATGTTTCCCTCTACCTCTTTTGCCTTCAGTATTCCTTGTAAGTGTCACATTTTCCAAGCCTTCCTTCCTCGTTATGTGGTCATTAAATTCCAATAATCGTGTTTTTATTCTAAAAAGAAAGTGAGCTTTCCTGTTTCTTTAAAACTTCCTCGTTTCTCACATTTCCAGTCTTTGATATTCTCAGAATTCTCCTGTAGTACAAAATCTTTGTTGCCTCAAGTTTCCTTTTCATCTGTGAAGAAATCGTCCTGTCATTGCCGTAAAAAAGGATCGATAGGACATAGGAACTCGGTAATCTTTTCTTTGCATTTCACTCCTAAGCAAGGCAAAAAGCCACTAAGACGCAGAGAGTAACTGATTATGAGGGAATATGAGAATAAACATCTTGAGAGAGAGAGAGAGAGAGAGAGAGAGAGAGAGAAAGAGAGAAAGAACAGTAATTAAGATGATAGAAGATAGCTATTGAAATTGTATTTAAATTTGTGAACATCAAAGTACATTGCGAAACAAGAAGCTGAAAGATATTTCCACAAGATTGAAGAAACAGTAAACTAAGAACTTACTGTTATATTTCAACAGTAAAATGATTATACGTTGCCGCCAATCTAATGCTAAAATTAGTCCTGTTTATTAATATAATGTTTAGTGGGAGGTAACAGTCAGTCAGTTCAGTGCTTTGGGCGATCATGACTCGAAAGAGACATGACTGACTGGGTAGAAGATTATCCCGCAGTAGGTTGCCATTGCTTTCTGCGGTAGACTGGTTGCCAGCCAAGGCTATAGAACCAAATCTGTCCTATTATTTAACTCATAGCTAGAGGGGAAAAGATGTATTATATTAGTAAGTAGTAATTAGAGGGGGATCAGTTTATTACTTCATAACAATAGAAAACTGATCCTCCACTTTATGCTCAGTAAAAGCCTTAATCATGTTTCCAACTATTATATTCAGTCAGTCAGTTAAGTGCCATACGTGATACACGCTTTGGGCGATCATGTCTCGAAAGAGACATGACTGACTGGGCAGAAGATTATCCTACAATAGGTTGCTGTTGCTTTCTGCGGTAGAATAGTTGCCAGCCAAGGCTATAGAACCCAATCTGTCCTATTATTTAACTCATAACTGGAGAGAAGTGACGGATTAATCCCTTTTCCAAGGGTATTTGTGCGTAAATGAATGCAAGGAAGTCAACTGGAATTCGAACTCGGCACCCCCGATTCGTCGTTCCGAGTCGATATCCACTGCACCACAACGCACATCTTTCGAATTGACTAAATAGACGCAAACGTCGAAAACATACTTTATTTAAAACCATTTTAATTGCTTAGCGACGCATGGTAAAGAACAAAAACTAACAACCAAGACTTGGGAAAAAAGAGTGTAACGCTATCGGAGTCGATAGGCAATAAAGATTGAATTGTAAATTTTAACGCCTCGAAAACAAAACTGCTTTTGTGACAATGTAATCATCTTCGAAAAGCAATTTTATTAAAACATGAGGCTCAAAAGCATGTATAAGATGAGAGTGGAGAAAAAAGAAACAAGTGGATATTAAATTGAATATAATATATAATCTTGGAAGGAAGTGAAAATGTAAAACTATTTGAAAATAAAAGTAAATTTTAAAATTCCAATTTGTAACTCTGAAGATTTGGAACTGAGAATCTTAGGTGAAGGAGTCAGAATGTATGATACCCGAATTCCCGTGCGAGGTGGTCATAACACATGGGGATAGACTGAAATTCCGACAGAATCTTTTAGCTTATCTTCACTATTCACCAAGTATTTATACCACGGCTAGGCAGGAACGGAAGAGGCTATTTTTTCCTGTCAGGAACCAGAACGCAACCCACTGGACCAGCGTTTCTCAACCTTTTTACCCTTGCGTAACCCTTAAAATGGATGTGCGTTGTGGTGCAGTGGATATCGACTCGGAACAACAAATCGAGGTGCCAAGTTCAAATTCCAGTTGAACTACATGCATTCACTTATGCAGAAATCCCATTGGGAAATGTATTAATCCGCCTCTTCCCTCAAGTTATGGGTTAAATAATAGGACAGATAGGGTTCTATAGCATTGGCTAGCAACCAGTCTACCGCAGAAAGCAATGGCAACCTACTGCGGGGTAATCTTCTGCCCAGTCAGTCATGTCTCTTTCGAGTCATGATCGCCCAAAGCACTGAACTGACTGACTGTTACCTCCCACTAAACATTATATTAATAAACAGGACTAATTTTAGCATTAGATTGTCAGTTAGTCATGTCTCTTTTTAGACATCATCGCCCAAAGATTGTATCATGTATGGCACCCAACTGACTGACTGAATATAATAGTTGGAAACATGATTAAGACTTCTACTGGACATAAAGTGGAGGATCAGTTTTCTATTGTTATGAAGTAATAAACTGATCCCACACTAATTACTACTTACTAATATAATACATCTTTTCCCCCTCTAGCTATGAGTTAAATAACAGGACAGATTGTGTTCTATAGCCTTGGCTCGTAACCAGTCTATCGCAGAAAGCAATGGCAACCTACTGCAGGATAATCTTCTGCCCAGTCAGTCATGTCTCTTTTGAGTCATGATCGCCCAAAGCGTGTATCACGTATGGCACTTAACTGAACCTTTAAAATAAATTACATATCTCATGGAACCCCTGCGCAAAAACAAAATTATATTTTTTTCATTTTATTTCCATCATCGTTCATGTGGTAGATATCAAAGTATTTTTTTATGTTTTTCAGCGAATAAGTGAAAATGTATAAACTGGTACCGTAAAGACATCACTAAATATTCCCAATTATTGTTATATTTTTAATAAAATTATAGTTTTAATGTATATATTGCAATAACCAAGAACATATTGTGCGTGTTTAGTAATATTATGTTGTATAAAATTAAATAAAAAGTCAAAATTGTATTAACTTATTTCATTTTTTCTTGCAGGACCATTATGGACTTTTTGCGGAACATTAGCGTTCCACTGAACCCCGGTTGAGAAGCGCTGCATTAGGCGATACGGCCAACTGTGAATAGCACCACAGACCCCTACCACTGTACTGAAAAATATGCAAGAAATCTCCCTTCATAGTAGAAGCATCTGTCATTCACTGATCTAGTAATGACAAAAAAAAGTTAAGATACTTATGCACATGTCTGCTAACGCCCGCACGAGTGCGTGTATGTGTGTGTGAGAGAGCGAGAGAGAGAGACGAACAGACAGATAGACAGATAGACAGAGTAATGGGTAGGGTAATTAAGAGAGATTAACTCTTTGCTAATCAGAAGATGCGTCGTCGCGCTATGACATGAAATATGAAGTTAGACTAAATCTCACTAGAGACCACGTCTTTATTTGCAATTCTTTTGCTTACTTTATGAAAACGAACCGATAACATTCTTATTTTTCTATGTACCGTGTATGACAATGTAATCGTCTTAGAACGACAATTTTATTAAAACATGAGGCGGTAGGGTTAAGAGCATGATAAAAGAGGAGAGTAGAGAAGGAAAGAGACGTTAAACTGAATATAATTTTGGAAAGTAGCGAAGATTAAAAATCGGTTTAGAAAATAAAAATAAATTTTAAGATTCTTAGTTGGAACAGTGAGAATTTGAAACTGAGAATCCTTAGTAAAGAGGTTAAAAGGGATGGGATGTGCGTCGTGGTGCAGTGGATATCGGCTCAGGACGAGAAATCGGGAAGCCGCGTTCGAATTCCAGTCGAATTCCTTGCATTCACTTACGCACAAATACCCTTGGGAAAGGTATTAATCCGTCACTTCCCTCAAGTTATGGGTTAAATAATAGGACAGATTGAGTTCCGTAACCTTGGTTGGCAACCAGTCTACCGCAGAAAGCAATGGTAACCTATTGCGGGATAATCTTCTGCCCAATCAGTCATGTCTCTTTCAAGACATGATTGCCCAAGCGTGTATCACGTATGGGACTTAACTGACTGACCCGAATTCACGAGCGAATTAGTCACCATAGCCCATTTATGATATCTAAGAAGGCAGTGCTATATATCTGGTGGAATTGAAATGGAAGTGTGTATTACGAGCTCCTACCAAAAAATCAGACATTGAACATAGACAAGTACTACTCCCATTTGGATCAATTTAGGGTAAAAATCAATTAAAATCTCCCGGGATTAGACAATCAACTCGGTAAAAAATCCGTACAGCTTGGCTGGGATGTTTTACCGCACCTGTTTGATCTTGTACCGTTAGATTACCACTTATTTCGAGCCCTACAAATTTATCTTAGTTGAAAGAATTTAAATTATTGAGTTAGTATCCGGTGTCACCAAAAGTGGAACTGCCGAGGGGCTTGAGCAAATTTTATACGGCTGTTCGAAATCACACATTAAAATAGGCCTTGTATCGCATTCTGTGGGCATATAAATAAATTCTTACAAACGCCATACTCACCTAACTTCGCGTTTTCGGATTACGTTTTTTGATCCCTAAATTATTAAATGGGGAAAAACTGCAGTTTGTAAGGGCCTCGGTGATGCTTGGTAAATTGGCCTTGTACCAAACACGTCCGAAGTCCCCACAATTTAAATATCATAAGGTTAAAGGTTGGATGTTGAAATGTGGAAGGACAAAATATTTCGTTTGTACATTAAAGCAAAGATTTATTAATAGAATGACAAAATTGTATGAAGAAAAATATAAGTGAAATTTTGTTAACTGAACACTATAACATATTTGTTCATTGAGAAAATACATATAGTATTGTAGTTAAAATTGTTCAAAGAAAAATGTAAGTATTTAAAATGTCCACAGAAGTTTAGAGTTCATGGTTGTAACTGATTTTGACCGGTTAGCGAACGTGGTTTTTATAGTAAAGTTTCTCATGTTTCCGGCTTCAGTAAAGCATTTTCACTTCTAGGTGTGAAAAAACGTCATATATGAATTTTCTATTTCTTATCTAATCAGGGTCCAGAATTTTGCTTTTCACACTGACTTGTGAAATTTGCCTTGGTCCGGGTTTTTCCAAAATGTTTTAGTCATTTTGATCCACTGGTGTGCAATTTTACTTTGTGTGTTTTAGTTAGTTGATGAAAGATACAGAAATTGTATCCTATAAGTTCACTGGAAGCCTGTGAAAAACCTCTTAGAAGAGTTCATCATCCAGGAAGAGGCTACGTTCTAGGAAGATAGAATCACTAAGCTGCCTCAGAGATGACAAATGTAATGAAACAAATTAGTGGAACAATGTATCCTTTAAGGAAGGCGATTTTATTAATGCACGAGATGATAAGATAAAAAGCATGTATAAGGTGAGAGTGAAGAAGAAAAAAGACAGGGTGATGTTAAATAGAGTATAATATATTATCTTGGGGAAAAGCGAAGATTGAAAATCGGCTTGAAAAATAAAAATATATTTCAAAATCTCCAATTGAAACTCTGAGGATTTGAAACTGAGGATCCAGATTGAAGGAGCCATACAGGAGCCATACACGAATTCCGTGGAAGGGAGAAATAACACTCGGGGCGAGACTGAAATTTCGACAGAGGATTTTTAGTTTATATTCACTTTTTTCAGTTAAGTGCCATACGTGATACACGCTTTGGCAATCATGTCTCGAAAGAGACATGACTGACTGGGCAGAAGATTATCCCGCAGTAGGTTGCCATTGCTTTCTGCGGTAGACTGGTTGCCGACCAAGGCTACAGAACCCAAGCTGTCCTGCTATTTAACCCATAACTCGAAGGAAGAGACGGATTAATACCTTTCCCAAGGGTATTTGCGCGTAAGTGAATACAATGGATTCAACTGGAATTCGAACTCGGCTCCCCGGTTTCTCGTTCCGAGCCGATATCCACTGTACCACAAGGCACTTATATTCATTATTTACCCGGTATTCACACCACGGCTCAGCAGGAACGGAAGAGAGTTCATTTATTTTCTTGCCAGGAACCACAACGCAATCTACTAAACGATACCACCTACCGCTCAACTGATAAAATACGAAAGAAATCTCCCTTCATAGTAGAAATATTTTACCTTGAATTGACTGAAGTACAATTAAAATACTTATGTACACTACCGGCCATAATTATTAAGCCACCTAGTGTTTTAAAAAGAATGTTTTTCATACTATGTTTTGTATTTATTGCCAAGTGAATAATTGTAAATGAAAATAGAATGGTTCATGATGTTAATACGGCACAATAACATGCGTATCAAATGAATTTATAAATATTTAATAATTACCCATATAAGGATGTGCATTGTGGTGCAGTGCATATCGGCTCGGAACTAGAAATCGGGGAGCCGAGTTCGAATTCCAGTTGAATTTATTGCATTCACTTACGCGCAAATACCCTTGGGAAAGATATTAATCCGTCTCTTCCTTCCAGTTATGGGTTAAATAACAGGACAGATTGAGTTCTATAGCCTTGGTCGGCAACCAATCTACCGCAGAAAGCAATGGCAACCTACTGCGGGATAATCTTCTGCCCAGTCAGTCATGTCTCTTTCGAGACATGATCACCCAAGCGTGTATCAGGTATGGCACTTAACTGAAATTCATAAGAAAAATCGGATCACAGAAAGTTAACATTTATATTTAATAAACTCAGAATTTTTATTAGTTTTGTAAAATAACAGTACAGATTGGGTTCTATAGTCTTGGCTGGCAACCAGTATACCGCAGAAAGCAATGGCAACCTACTGCGGGATAACCTTCTGTCTAGTCAATCATGTCTCTTTCAAGACATGATCGCCCAAGCGTGTTTCACTTATGGCACTTAACTGACTGACCCATATTGCACTTTCATTAATGAAAGAATGAAGAAAATTTACGGTGATTCAGACGAGTTCATCTTTGCTTTTATGCCTTGTAACATTTTGCAAAGTAATAATTAGAAAAAAGCATTCTATTTTCATTTAGAATTATCCACTTGGCAATAAATACTAAAAATAACGTGTTTCATACTATTTTTTAGTATTTATTGCCAAGTGAATGATTGTAAATGAAAATAGAATAGTTCTTTTGTTAATATTGCACAATAACATATGCATAAAATGAATTTATTAATATTTAAGAATTACCTATATTGCCGTTTCATCAGTGAAAGAATGAAGAAAATTTAGGGTGATTAGGACGAGTTCATCTTTGCTTCCTTGCCTTGTAAAATTTTACAAAGTAATAATAACAAAAGAACCATTCTATTTTCATCTAGAATTATCCACTTAAATACAGTATGAAATACATCATTTCTTTTAAAAATTTTGGATGACCTAATACTTATGGCCGGTGGTGTATATGTAGGGTTAAAAGTATGTATGAGGTGAGAGCGGAGAATAAAAGAGACAAGGAGATGTTAAATTCAATATAATATCTAATCTTGGAAAGAAGCAAAGACTGAAAATAAGCTTGGAAAATAAGAATATATTTAAAAACCCCTAATTGAAATTGAGAATCCTCAGTAAGGGGGTCAGGAATTGTGGTACCTGAATTCACGTGTGTGAATCATGTTTCTGAAATGTATTTTCGACCGGGGAATTTTAGCTTATTTTCACTGATGTAAATCATACGATTCTCCAATCTACTTCTATTCATACATAATTTTGGGGTCAGACAAAGAGATTTATCTATCTCAGGACACCTTTTGTCGCCTCTGATCACCCAGGACACAGAAGTTGAATCCTCCATAAATTCAAGTCTCTGGAATGCGCAGAGAGTCAGTTAAGTTCGTGTCCAGTTTTGTTTGTTTCAGTTACATGATACCTGTTTCGACGATTATGTCTTGAAAAAGACATGACTGACTAGGCAGAAGATTTTTCCGCATTAGGTTGCCATTACTCTGTATAGCCACCGAAGGCTATAGAATCCAAACTGTCCTGCTATTTAACTCATAGCTGGATGGACAAGGGACGGATTAATACCTTTCCCAAGGGTATTTGTGTGTAAGTGAATGCAACGAATTCAACTAGAATTCGAATTCCGATTTCTGTTTTTGAGTCAATTTACTCGTCGCGTGAAGCACACGCGAATATTAATTTAACTCCCACAAATTTCCTAGCAGCAAGCGGATCACTGAATTGTAGAAAGGCAAGAGCCAAAGGCCCTTTTTCTTTACCTTAACTTCTATACGTCTGTGTTGAAATAACCCTGTCTCACTACACAATTTACGAATGCACAGTGCCATCCGATATCATTAGGCAAGCTAGAATAGTTACACACTTAAATACATATAGAATTATCTACGGTTTTAATACGCGTGGTTTTTAATACACGTGATACGTAACTGACCAATAAGAATTGACCCAAACAAAATTGAAAATGCCAAAATTCTGTCTTTTTGTCTGTTCTTTTTGACAAAACTTGAATAAAAGTGTAGCATGTTAGATTGATATATATTTTCTATTTGTTCTTTATCTTCTTACCGTGTCGGTCGGAAAACGGTCAGATTTAATTTATAACTAATATATATATATATATATATATATATATATATATATATATAAAGAAAAACAATAAATGGTAAAATCAGTTATTAAAAATCGCCTGAAGACACCACTCATGGTAGAAACCTGGGTAGCGGAATAACTCGTTTACAACTGGAAAATATTCAAAAGTTCTACAATATAATTGTATCGAACACTTTTTAATTCAAATGCGTAACTCTATTATGACCAAAAACTAAGTATTAATCAATCAATCAATCAATCAATTAATATATATATATATATATATATATATATATATCAGAAGTGGAATGGAATATTATTGCATAAGGAAATTTAATTTTATAGATAGATAGATAGATAGATAGATAGATAGATAGATAGATAGATATGAATAGACTGAGATAGATAGATAGATAGATAGATAGATAGATAGATAGATAGATAGATAGATAGATAGATAGATGTAATAATGATAATATATAGTAAGAGAAATGGGTGGAAAGTATGTGTTGGTTAAAAATTCATAACAAAACCAAACCATATTTTTCGAATTTTACCTGTTCCATGTTTCTATCGAGTTAAATGATTTATACTCTACTTTTGCCATTGAAGGATTTCAAGCTGAAATGATTTGTTTGAAATTTAAATTTAATCTTTTCGAGCGTTCGTAATCCGAAATCTAATCTATGCTTTAATTAGGCACAGAAACATCGGAGATCACACCCGGAATTATACGCTCATCAGGTTGGATAGAGATTCAGATTTGTTTATAATAAACTCAAGGCTTGTGTATTCGGGTAATGTTGTGTAAATCAGCATTCGGTGTTTGTTTGGAAGACAAATTAAAAAAAAATATAATATCGTTTCCTTGGCTGTCTGTAATTTCACGCCTAACGATAGAATAATTCTTTCCAAAATATTCAGCAAATTCGATTTCTATTGTTACTTTTGACGGTTTCTTTACATCCTCCAAAACCCGGTGTCAGTTAATATTTTATGATTGATACTTTGTGGTAACAAAGTGTCGATAAAGGGCCGTTCATGGAGCTATTAGAGAAGACGAACGTGAAGCTTGATATAAAAGGACAGTGCAGAGGAACCTAACGAGATAGAAGAGTAATCCTGTAACCATTTTTTTTTTCCTTTTTATGAAGAAAAAATATGTATATAATTGAAAGACAAACAAAAATTTGGGATGCGGTGATTGATCTCAGTGCATTAATTCTGGCGAAGCTTCGGAAAACAACAGCGCAAACGAACATTGTCATTCCCAATAATCATACCCGCTAATCCTCCCCTACTTAAAAATATAACCTTGTGGACAGCAATTTTTCCCCTTAGACAATCATAATATTTGCCATTAATATATATATATATATATATATATATATATATATATATATTCACAGTCCATAACAACAAAAACAAACTTCACAATAGTAAATATAAAATCTGATTCGATAACAACCGAAACATTATAATGTTGGCTACCATGCAATAAATCCATATTCTGTTGTTTCTCAAGTATTTTTTATCACACATTGTCGGAATTTATTTTTCATTTCTTTAATATATATATATTCACAGTCCATAACAACAAAAACAAACTTCACAATAGTAAATATAAAATCTGATTCGATAACAACCGAAGCATTATAATGTTAGCTACCATGCAATAAATCCATATTCTGTTGTTTCTCAAGTATTTTTTATCACACATTGTCGGAATTTATTTTTCATTTCTTTAATATATATATATATATATATATATATATATATATATATATATATATATATATTATTTTTTTAATTATGGACTCTCCCGTCGATTTCGACGTATGAGTGTCTAAATCAGTTAGACTGCCACAAAAAGTATTGTTTTGAGTGGTGAAGGTTTGTGTAGCACCATCTACACTTTTTGGAACTGCTGATAACAAACAATCGGTGCAGAAATTCGCCACGGGTCGCATGAACAAAAGACCTCAGATATTTAACCCATAACTGGAGGGAAGGAACGGATTAATAACTTTCCTAAGGGTACCAGTGCATAAGTAAATGCAGAGTGTTCGACTGGAATTGAAAATCGGCTCACCGATTTCTCTTTCCAAGCCGACATCCACTGCACCTCAACGCATATCCATCAATAATAATTATATATATATATAACTTTAATCCAAAAGGAAAAGCTGGTAGGTAAATTCCAAAAAGTTCGATCCTAATTAATATTAATTACATTAATATTAAAACTGGTCATGGTGCAGGGCTCAATGCAATTTATATTCAAATTACAGAGCCAATTATAAAATAAAACAAATTCCGATGTTCCAATTCGTTGTATGGCCATTTCTACGGGAAATTTCTAACAGAAATTTCGCGTATCATCTGCAACAAATTTTTATTACAAAAAGCCAAATTACAAAATGAACAAAGATATTTTACCGGTGCACGTTCAAAAAAAATATTCATCATGAAAAATTAAAGGGGTGGGATTAATAAGAAAGCAGACAGAAATCTATGTCTATTTTTATTTTTAGATTTTTTGAAAACCCTTACTCCTAAACTGAGTCGAGAGTTGAAAGTTGAAATTTAGTCTTGTCTGGCTCAAAGAAATAGTAGGGGGAAGAATAAACGGAAAAGGAAGGAAGGGAGAAAATAAAAGGGAGGGAAGGGGTGGATGACAGGGAAGTAAGCTAAGAAAAGAAAAGAAAAGAAAAAAGAAAAATTCATCTCCATAGAAACTGTTAACAATCGTGTTGAAAAATAAATCATAGCGGTTTTTGGTTTAAATAAATGGGATGAAAGTTAAAGAAAAACATTTTTTTGGGAAACGTTGACATCAATTTAAATTTAAATATAAAATTAGATTTAAATTTTAAAAAAAATAGAAAATTTAAAAAATTCATAAAATATAAAATAAAATATAAAATATAATATAAAAAAAAATTAACTTAAGGAGGATATCAATTCAACAAGTGTACACACACACATATACATATATTCACACACACACACACACATATATATATATATATATATATATATATATATATATATAAACTCACTACAGACACACACCCAACCACACGCGTACAAAAGCCTACACACGTACACTCATTAGTACGGTTAGACATCCAATTGCTTTTTAACCCAGGATTAAAACCCGACCGAATCGGCGGCAGTCGGCGATTTTAGCTCTGGGCTATGAGCTTTCGGCAGAAGGAGCCAGATTTTAGTGTGTAATGTATCATACGCCAGTAGCCAGAGTGCCCTAATTCATTATATATATATATATATATATATATATATATATATATATATAGTGTTTAATTGTGAATGAATGTTTAGCGCCAAGGTTGTTGTTTTTCAGTGATTTTTACTGATAAAATTACTTTGGCAAGCAGGTTTTTTATCGTAATGTGCTCGATATCGGGGTTTACATAGAGCGGTGATAGGTACAAATAGTTTATCTCTTTTACAAAGAAAATCCATGCCAACTTCGAAATTTCCTGGGGACACCGCTATGATATTTTCACTCGTCAGGGCTGTTTGTCGTTCTTTCTTGTTTATATACAACATATTGTGAAATTTGTAGGGGTGATCGTGTTTGCAATTTGGTTATTTCTTTTTCTTTTTGGTTATGACAGGTACGGTTACACTTGGACATAATTTCTGTTCTTGCATTTAGAAATTTCTTCTTTCTGGGAACAACATAATAGCCAAGTTTTCCTCCTGGCATAATCTGCACACTTTAACACCGTTGTATGGTTTGGCTATTTTCACTATGCTCCAAGTTATGGAGGGGTCTTTTTCACATTTCAATATATCTCAATATATATATATATATATATATATATATATATATATAAAGCGATTTCATCCGTAAGCAAGGCAGTAAAGTCACTAACACACAAAAGGTTACAGGTTGTGGAAGAATTAGGAACAGAAGCATTAATAAGAAGCGAGTACTGAAGAAGGGGAATCAAGAGAACAGTAGACAATGATTGTCATTGCATTTAAATTTTTGCGAATTGGCTGGAAAGCATGGAGCCGGAAGAGAGTTCCATAAGCAAGAAGTGCAAGAAAAGCTCTTACCATAGAACTTACGGTTACATCTAGCCAGCTTAACTGTAATTTGAAGAGATCTATTTCTCCGCTTAATATCAAAGTGTCTCGTTACCATAAGAAAGCGCTCACCCGAAAAATTACCTCAAAGTAATTATAGAAAAGGCAAAGGGGGTGAAAATTTGCGGCGGTTGGAAAGTGACTGAAGCCGAGACACCAGATCAGGACCAATAATATTGCTGATTATTCTTTAGATTTTATCAAGATGATCAAGGCAAATAGCAAGTGCACTGGACCATATGTGGCAGCAGTATTCTACGCATGGACGAATGGTAGACATATAGATATGTATAAGGAAATTAACGAAGATTAATGAAAATGGTTATAAACAACCGACAATTCGAAATGATTTGTTTGAACATTATTTTTGATCTATACTCGTATCTAAGTAGATATTCTGTTTATAATCGAACAGTATTATATATTTATTTCTACCGGCCTGATTATTTACGATCAAATTTTGTTACGAAAATATGTGTCATTCGGCAGGATTCAAACCTTCACATAGGGGAAGCCACCATGTAATCTAGCTCATCTTAGACCTCTCGACCACGAAGTCAAAGTAAGCCTATAACACAATTTTCGAATTCATCGTAATAACCATTTCTGTTATTCTGTTTATAATCCAACAGTATTATATATTTATTTCTACCGGCCTGATTATTTAAGATAATTTTTTGTTACGAAAATGTGTGTCATTCGGTAGGATTCGAACCTGCGACCCCTATCCATATAGGGGAAGCTACTATGTGATCTGGCGCGTCTTAGACCTCTCGACCACGAATGACGATCAGTCTAAACAAAGTCAAATTAAGCCAATAATACAATTTTCGAATTCATCGTAATAACCATCTGTGCTCTGAAATGTATCGTAATGTCAACAAATGTAAACATGTTACGGAAATTAACGAAGATTAACGAAAATGGTAATAAACAACCGACAATTTGAAATGATTTGTTTGAACATTATTTTTGATCGATAGTCGTATTTAAATAGATATTCTGTTTATAATCAAATAGTATTATATATTTATTTATACCGACCTGTTTATCTACGATAATCTTTTGTTACGAAAATGTGTATCATTCGGCAGGATTCGAACCTGCGACCCCTATCCACATAGTGCGTCTTAGACCTCGCGACCACGAATGAAGATCAGGCTAAACGAAGATATGTATGATAGATTCCGGAGAAAAAAATTGTCTCGCACTAGGAATCACAAGAAATTGCTATTTACAACTGTGAATTCTATACTAATAGTTTCTTCTCTTGCACTTCTTGCGTTTCTTCCAACTGGCAACTTTAAAAAAGTTAAATTTAATTTCAATTCACCACTCTCTTTTTTAATCTTATTATTTCCCATCAATAATTTTTTTTCTGTTTCTTCCACTTTCTATAATCATTTGCAACTTGGTGGCTTTATCGCCTTAACTAAGATTTAATTATTAAAAAGAAAATTTTGAAATTTGTTAAAAAATACGTTACGATGAAACAAAGGAATATATCTATCAATCTCTCATTTATATATTTAAAAAATCGGCAAAATAATTTCAAAATGTGTATTAATATGGAAATGCTCTGTCAAAAATTAACACCTGGTTTTCTGTCAGAAACCTCTAGGCTTAATCTGTTTTCTATAATAATAAAATGCTAATTATATCAAAGAGAGGCAAAATAAACACCCTTCTTAATAGAACTTAATTTTTCTCATGACTGCTTACGCAAAAGTAATACGAAGATAATTATCGTTTGTTATTTTTTATTTTTAACTCGCATTTTCTCTGATTTGTATAAATATGGCGAATTTTATATCGAGAAAAGCGATAAAGTTTGACAATAGGAGGAGTGTACAGGATGCGATGGGTAAATATTGTCACCATTTTATAATAGGTTGTCACACATGAAATGACGCACTTTATAGGAAATTAATAAACCGCTTCTGAAGTGTTAACTAAACAACTTTTTTAGTTTAAATAGACACCATGTTGATGAATAAATGTCCTCTAATGTACCTCTAATTTTTTGATCTTATCTTTAAAACGATTTTCGTCTTTTGATTTGATAAATAATTCAAATTCTTTCATTACTTTTTTTTTATTGGAAAATGTTTTAATTGTGTCTGAAATGAGTAAAACGCTTAAATAAGTGATAAACACTAGGAAAGATAGCAGGTGAATGTGGAGAATGAGGTAAATTTTTATATGCAGCTATTGGACAGTTGATTGAGAAGCGTGAGGGTCGTGCGTTGTCATGCAGCGAAATTCGGTCGTCACTATTCACAACTTTAGGAAATTTCTTTCTCAATTTTTCATGCATACATTCAATTTCATCACAATGCGATTGAGGGAAGAATGAATAATGAATAAACCCCTTGAAAGACCACCATAAAGTAGCCATTAACTTTTTAGGGCGACATTTTGCCTCCATACATCTTCTCATAGGGACTCAGACTCAATACAGAGGCTTACATCAAATACTGTCCTTGGTCAAGAGGGTGGCAGCTGGAAGACCCTGTGCCCGGCAACAGGACTCTGCACAATATAATACAAGACAATTTCTGCGACCATATCACCCTTTACATTTGGTAACCTAACTCTCCAGATTTCAACCCACTTCATTATTACGCGTGGAGTGCAGTTGAGCGAAAGACCAACAAAGCTCCTTGTAACACCGAAGAGGAACTGAAGGCAAGAATTATAGCAGTATTCATCAACATTAACAAGGAGAAACTGCAGAAGAGATACAGAAGATTCCGAAGTCCACTGGAGACTGTGGTAACAGCCAACGGCGGTTTTATTGAAAAGAATTACTTTTAAGCATTCAAGATATTTTTGTGTAACCTATATATATTACCTATATATATAACGTACCTATGTATGTTACGCTTTTGCCAAGAAATATAACCCATGCATTTCTCTTCTTTTTTTTTACTTACCTCCCTTTAAAGAAAAATTAATGAATGCTGATTAAGTAAATAGTATTGTTTAGTTTGTACTAATATGGTTAATAAAAAGTTATTATTATAATTATAACTAAAAGAAGAAGAAGAAGAAGAAGGAAGAGTAGAAGAAGAAAAAGAAGGAAGAATAGAAAACGAAGAAGAAGAAGGAAGAGTAGAAGAAAAAGAAGAAAAAGAAGAAAAAGAAGAAGAAAGAAGAGTAGAAGAAGAAAAAGAAGAACAAGACAAAAAAGAAGAAGGTGGAAGAGAAGAAAACGAAGAATAAGAAAGAAGAGAAGGAGATGCAAAAGGCTGAGGAGGAAAAGACAACAAAGGAGGAGGGAGAAGAAGACAACGAACAAAGAAGAGGAAGTGAACAAGGAGAAGGAGGAGGAGAAGACGGAGAAGGAGGCACATCATCATATAAAAATCAAGTATTTGATAAAATTGTAAAATATTGGGATCTGGAAATAGAATTTGCATAAATAACACATTTAAACGCAACCACTATTCAAATAATAATAATACTAATAATAATAAAAGTACTAAAAGTGATGAAAAACTATTAATGCACATTGACAACTAAACAATAATTTACTTAATTAGCATCCACTGAATTTTATTTGAAATCATGAAAATAATATTACATGATCCGTGAATTTTTTCACGGGTTCAGCTAGTTTTGTTAAATATATTTGTTAAAATGAGATTTCACTGCTGTTTTCATTTTTTGCGTTATTTAGACGATAATTTATCCATTGCACCCTGTACACCGAGAGAAAGTGTGTCGCAAAGTTCTGGAAATGTGCTTCAATTTATTCAAGATGAAATGCATAGAAAATACCACACAAATACAGTTAATAATTACAGATAGCAATCAAGGAAATTATCCTTAATATGTGTTTCAATTTATTCCAGGTGAAACGCATAGGTAATAAAGCTGAAATACAACAAATGATTACCTATGGGGACCAATAAATTCATTCAATCTTAATTTTATGCTTCAATTTATTTTGAGATGAAAGGCAAAGGAAATAAGGTTCTTTTTTATTTTTTAATCGTTTCACTCCAAGCAAGGCATTCCACTGCCACTATTGCGCTTGGGGCTACATAGGGGAAGGTAAATAGAAAGAGTGGTTAGATATAGGAAATGTCAGAAGGTGGATGATAGATAGTTTGGAGGATGGGAAGAGTGTTTGAAAGAATGGAAGCGAATTAGTGTGTTAGGAGGTGTCTATTGACCTTACATTTAAACTCCTGGAGATTGTAGCCGTCGGGGAAGCAGTCATGTGGAAGGGAATTCCACAGTCGGGAAGTACGAGAAAAGAAACTGTTGGAGTAGAAGTTGCGGTTGCATTTTATCGGTTTCACTGTAAAAGGGTGGGATCTAGTTGCTAATCTAGTATCTCGTGCAAATTCGAACCTAGGGGGCACTAGTAATCTAAGTTCATCGGAGCAGAAGCCATGAAAGTATTTATAGAAGAGACACAGGGAAGCCACGTCGCGCCGGTGAGAGAGAGACTGCAGGCGGTCAAAAGAGTTTATATAGGGATCAATAAAATTGTTTTATCATCAATAAGTATATATATATATATGTGTGTGTGTGTGTGTGTGTGTGTGTATGTGTGTGTGTGTGTGTGTGTGTGTGTGTGAGGGTGTTGCAGCAAAATCCGATACTTGACAAAAAGAAAACCAAATAAGCAATAAAAACAAATGTTCTATACGTAGAGACCCGACAGTTTATTTAGCACCAGTTAGACTTACATAGTACATTATTTTTCAATGTAACCGCCGGCGGCGGCGACGACTATCTCAAGGCGGGCGCGAAATGAGTCACACGCTTTGGCGACCATGTCCTTGTCCATAGCGGCGAACGCCTCCACGATGGCAGCTTTTAGAGAGTCGACCGTGTTGTGGGTGTGCTTGTTGGTTTTGACCTCGATCACGTCCCCAGAAGAAATAGTCAAGGGGGTAGCAATCGATTGAGGAGGGCAGCCACAAGTCAGGTTACCAGTGGTGAGAAACATTGTTAAGCAGCCACGCCTGTGTCGTCTTGGCCTTGTGTGCAGGAGCGGAGTCCTTCTGAAAAACGTAGGAGCATTCAGCGACGATCTTGTCCATCCAGGGCTTCACCACGCTCCTCAGCACCTCCTGGTAGATCTCAGGGATGACTCTCAAGCCCTTTTGAAGTATACGAAGTTTCCCACTTCCGTCATGGTCACTGGCGTCATTTCCAGCGAGGGGGGCGTCATGCCTCCGTTCCTCTTCTGTGAAAGGCATAGGAAATATAGCCCAAATGTAGTAAATCATTACATATTGTGATCAATAAAATTGATAATGCTCAATATGCGCATAAATATATTTAAAAGGAAACGCATAGAAAATATAACACTCGTATTGTAAATAATAACATATAGTGATCAATAATATTTTTTTCATTCTTAATATATACTTCAGTTTATTTAAGATAAAACGAATGAGAAATATAGCTCTATTATAGTAAAAGATTACATATAGTGATCAATAATTTTTTTATTCTCAATATATGCTTCCGTTTAAGATGAAACGCATGAGAAATATAGTTCTATAGTAAATGATTAAAAATAGTGATCAATAATGTTTTTCATTCACAATATCTGCTTCAATTTATTTAAGATGAAACGAATGAGAAATATAACTCTATTATAGTAAATAATTACATAGTTATCAATTATGTTTTTTATTCTCAATATATACTTCAATTTATTTAAGATGAAATGCAAGAGAAATATAGCTCTATTATAGTAAAGGATTACTTATAGTGATCAATAAAATTGTTTCATCCTCAATATGTGCTTCAGGTTATTCATGATGAAAGGCCAAGGAAGCTTTGTAATATAACGGTCTGGCCCCACCCAAGAAGGGATGAAGCGTGGGTGTTCCCGGTTGATGAAAAGTAGCGGATGTCACTTTGACCCTATTTCCGACAGCGGCGGAAATGCCTACGCAGGCAAACAGACAGGTGACACTGAGAATTACGTAGGCGTCGTGTAGGCGTCGCGTGATCGAGGCAAAAAACCGGAAGAAACAATTTCCGCTTTTGGAAGATATATAAAGACTGCGAAAACACAGATAAGTCAGTCTCGAGAAGTCGAAGAAGAAGCTAGACGAGCTAAGCAGAGAGGCCAGCTCCCGTCGAAATCCCATTAGAAGCGCGCTCTCAATTCTCTACCTTGTGCCACACGGTCCATCGTTCATCAATAAAAATATAAGTCATATATTTTTATATACACCCGTGTTTGTTATTTGTCGCTATATAACAGCTTAGCACTATTACAGCGAATTATCCTCTCTATTATCATGAGACCGTTTTTGATTTTTTATTATTATATTATGAAGTCTGTGGGCATCAACACAGAGTCGTGGGAGTGCGTGGTAGTCAGCTGGTCCAAGTGGAGAGGAATCCTGGCCCAACAACTTAAATCAAGGGAGGAGCAACTGACACAAGCCGCCATGAAGAGGCGGGTTCGCAGAAAGCGAAATGACATTTCCGACAGACCAAAAACAAAACATAAATGCAGCCTCTGCAACAAAGACTGTCACTCCTGCATAGGCTTCTACAGTCACAAACGCCGATGCTCCAGCTAAGCAGACAAATAGGATGCTACCCATGGTCAACCCTGACCGATGGAGGCCTACTAATTATAATCATAATAGCATACTGCAAACCAATAGCTATTACGTTTCGGTGTTAAAACACCATCATCAGGCAGTAAAATATCGTTAATTTATTTGTCAAAAAAAGTAAAATAATAAAATAAAATAAAAAATAAATAAAACCATATGAATAATGAGATTAATTAAGTGAGGTTGAGAGGCTATGACATTTAAAAGAATAGTGTGTACGACTCATAGACTGTACTGTTTTTAAATGCTTTGCAACGCAAAGCCAGACATATCCAAAGTATCAAAAATAAATAAAAAAACAATAATAAAATCCTAAAAAAAATATTATATTAATTATAACAAAATTACCATAAATAATAAATTATATTAATTAAAACAAAATTACCATAAATAATAAATTATATTAATTATAACAAAATTACCATAAATAATGATAGTCACACAAGTTCCTGCAACGCTAAAACTAAATATAAAATTAAATTAAATTTTTTTAATCAAAATATAATTAAAACGTAATGGGGGTATAAATTTATGGTTCCACAAGAGTGATAAAATTAAAGAAAAAACTGTAGAACTATAAATTTACACCCACTTACGTTTTAATTATATTTTGATTCCAATTTTCCCTTCCATAAGTAATTATTTGTTGTTTTTTTTTTGTTTTGTTTTTTTGTTTCCCGTCTACTATTATCAATTATTGCCAACGGTTATCTTTACTCTAAGGTCCGCACAATGACGTCATATTTGTTTAAGTCTCTTTGTTGTTTCTGTGGGTACCCGTCCCTGTTTATATATTTATTATAAATTATGTTTTAGAACATGTACATAATTTCTTCTATACATGTCCTCTTCTCTACAATCATATGGCTCGCCATATGATTGTAGAGAAGAGAACATATATAGAAGAAATTATGTACATGTTCTAAAACATAATTTATAATATATATTCACAGCTCTATACATCATATATCGAGCACTGTTTTAAATTAATGTTTTGGAAGGAAAAAAAAATTCTTTTTTCTCTCCTCATTCTATATTCACTCGGATATATATATATATATATATATATATATATATATATATATATATATATATATATATATATATACAACAAACCCTAAAATGGTGCCATGCGGTGTTATTTTTAATCATTGAAGAAACTGCATAATCTGTATAAGAGAACGTAATCAAATATATTATTGTCACTTTATTTGAAAGCTGACCTTTTAAGCTCATCAGTAACGATTTTCATGACAAACCCACGTAGCTACTTGTTAGCTAATACTTTCATCAAAATTCTCGCGTTGCTTAGCGATACTCTGCGCGAAACAGGATGCAAACAGAATATTAAACAAATGTAACATAATATGAATAATGCGTAAATAACAACATTATTTTCTTGATAATAAACAAGCTGAAAAAACTGTGATTTTGTCATTGTTCAGAATGAAAAACGGCACAGACAGTGTTTTGATTTTTTTCTAATTAGATATGACACAAACCCTTATGAAGTAAATTGGTCGACTGGCAACATTATCTTGTGTATACTTGCATATATATATATATATATATATATATATATAAGAACAATTTAGGCAGACACGTTATTTCATGGTAAATCGGATGTACAAGCCTATTTCAGGCGAACCATCATCAGCTTCCGTCTTTATTTTACAAATAACTCTCTTAGAGACTTATCCTACCACTTTATGTACAGGATACTCCTTTGGATTCTTCTATACCTACACTGCTTGCTGATATATATATATATATATATATATAAGCGTTTCACTCCGAGCAAGGCATGTCACTGCCACTACTGCGCAGGAGGCTACATAGAGTGGAGAAAGGATGATTAAATATAGGAAATGTCAGAGGGTGGGTGATAGGCCGGTAGGGATACCGAGAATGGTTAAATATAGGAAATGTCAGAGGGTGGGTGATAGGCCGGTAGGGATACCGAGAATGGTTAAATATAGGAAATGTCAGAGGGTGGGTGATAGGCGGGTAGGGATACCGAGAATGGTTAAATATAGGAAATGTCAGAGGGTGGTTGATAGGCGGGTAGGGATACCGAGAATGGTTAAATATAGGAAATGTCAGAGGGTGGGTGATAGGCCGGTAGGGATACCGAGAATGGTTAAATATAGGAAATGTCATAGGGTGGGTGATAGGCCGGTAGGGATACCGAGAATGGTTAAATATAGGAAATGTTAGAGGGTGGGTGATAGGCGGGTAGGGATACCGAGAATGGTTAAATATAGGAAATGTTAGAGGGTGGGTGATAGGCGGGTAGGGATACCGAGAATGGTTAAATATAGGAAATGTCATAGGGTGGGTGATAGGCGGGTAGGGATACCGAGAATGGTTAAATATAGGAAATGTTAGAGGGTGGGTGATAGGCGGGTAGGGATACCGAGAATGGTTAAATATAGGAAATGTCTGAGGGTGGGTGATAGGCGGGTAAGGATACCGAGAATGAGGGTTGGGTAAATGAGAGATTTCTGAGAATAATTGGGAGTTAGTGTGATAGAAGGTGTCTATTGACCCTACATTTAAACACCTGGAGATTGTAGCTGTCGGGAAAGCAGACTTGTGGAAGGGAGTTCCACAGGCAGGAAGCGCGAGAAAAGAAGCTGTTGGAGTAGAACTTACGGTTACATCTTATTTGTTTAACTGTAAAAGGGTGGGACCTAGTTGCTAATCCAGTATCTCGTGTAAATTCGTGCTTAGGCGGCACCAGTGATCTAAGCTCATCGGAGCAGAAGCCATGAAATTACTTGTAGAAGAGGCACAGGGAAGCCACATCACGCCGGTGAGAGAGTGGTTGCAGCCAGTCAGCCAAGTCAGTATCAACCACGTTACAGATCCTCCTTTGTATTTTGTCAAGAAGCCCAAGGAGAGCAGCAGGGGCACCCGACCAGATATGGCAGCAATATTCAATACACGGGCGGATGGTAGATTTGTATATGTGCAGAATAGATTCAGGTGGGAAAAACTTCCGGACCCTGCATAGAGAGCCGACTTTTATAGCAGCAGATTTGGCAATGGATTCGATATAATCTTTCGATTTGAGGTCCGCCGAAAGTGTAAGGCCAAGGAGGCGTAGTATTTTAATCTCTGGGAGGCTAGCCTGTCCCATGCTAATGGGAGGTAGATGCGATTGTCTATGGTGGTTAGTTGATAACAGCTTCGTTTTAGAGGCATTGAAATTTACTAGCCATTTCCTAACCCAGGCCACTACGGATTGGAGGTCCTTTTCAAGTACGGCAGCGAGGTTCGCTTTGTCGTCCACACCTGGATTTTGATCGATGCGAGAGTAGATTGTTGTGTCATCGACATACATGCCAACTTGGAATCTAATGGCGTCGGGGAGATCATTAATGTAGATCAGAAAGAGCGTGGGACCTAGGATAGAACCTTGAGGGACGCCCACGTTCGTATGGTAGTTTTGGGAAGCATGCCCATTTAATACCACCTTCAATGTGCGGTTAGAGAGGAATGACTGGATGAGGTCAAACAGATGTCCAGTTATCCCGTAGCTCCGCTGTTTGCACAAGAGGCCAGCATGCCAGACCCTGTCGAACGCTTTGGAGATATCCAAGGCAACGGTTCGGGATTCGCCATTCTTGTCAAGTGCACGGTATATGTACTCGGTAATGGTCGTTAGCATATCAGCAGTAAACCTGTACCTGTTTAATTTTCTCTGTATAACTCCACTCTGTTAATAATAATTTAAATGTTCTATATCCACTGAACATTAAATGTTCATCCTTTGATAATGGCTTATGTAAGCCGAAAGCTCAGACCTGATAAAAAAATCAACAATTATTGCGATTTCTTGTCGTCTTTCCATGACAACACTATCAAGCTAATCAGATCATACGAACGGATCTTACACAAAATAAATAGACAGAACTTGTCTATATTATTCAATGAAACCTGTATTAATATATATATATTGTAAGAAAGTGACAGAATACGTAGATTTAAACTACTTAAGTACTATGTGGCCCCACTAGATACCTTACTGAGATAAAATAATCCTCTCCAAAAGTTAATTAATATCCATGTTTCATTCACAAAATAAAATTCCAATATAAGATTTACCCAGACAAAACTAAAAAGTGACCTGTCCAAAACTAAACTACACTTTTCCTAACCCAAAGCTGTATCTCTATGGTTACAAACTGCCGACGGACCATCTTAGACATACTAAATTCCCGTTCCCCATATCAGCTACATATCACATTCCCCAAAATAAATCGTTTCCACCATTTATTTTCAGTTCCACAAATCACCCGAAAAAAGCTACTAATACTCAATAGACGGCAAGATATATATAATATATATATAGTAATCCACAGACAGATCTGTTTCGCTGTATCACAGCTCATCAGTACGATAAGACATCCGATTGCTTTTAGCCAGGATTGAAACCCGATTCTCTCTCTCTCTGTCTCTCTCTCTCTCTCTGTCTCTCTCTCTCACTCTCTCTCTCTCTCTCTCTTTCTCTGTGTGTGTGTGTGTGTGTGTGTGTGTGTGTGTGTGTGTGTGTGTGTGTGTGTGTGTGTGTGTGTGTGTTGCCGTCTCACCGCGATTGAGCACCACGGGGAAAAAACAGTAGCTACCCATGCATCTACGCATTGTTCATTCGGTAATGAATTTGAACCATTTCGGCTACTGGCGTGTGTTTTCATTCTATATAACTTTCCTAACAGCGGTTCTCGTGATTGATTCAATATAATCTTTCTTTTTCATGTCAACGGAAAACGTTAGTCCGAGTAGACGCAATGAGTCACTCTCCTGGAGGCTAGCATAAGCCATGCTGACGGATGGTAAAAAGGTTCCTTCATACGATTAAAAGAGAGCAGTTTTAATGCTCAATCAATGGACACCGGATGATGACCACTGAGTACTTGGTAAAATGTTCTGTCTATAATAACATTTATATCAACTAATAGTCCGAAATAATACCAAAACATTGAAAATTATTCATCTCAGAGATAAATACTGGAGAGCATTTTCGTTTTAGGGGCATTAAAATTAACAAGTCATTCCTTGTCCCATTTAACTGTGATCCTGCGGTGAATGATATTTTGTTTAATGTAGGATGTTTACTTTGTATAATAATAGCGTCTATGATTTTGAATCTCTTCTTTGGCTGGCACTTGTAGAGTATTTTGTTGTTATCTATTAATATTTGCCTTGTGTTGTTTGTTGTATTTTGGTCGTTCATGATGTACTGATTGATGTGTGCATGGACTGCACTGAGTTTCGACATGTGGCAAGTCAAACTGCAAGATAGTGTGGTGAACGCGTGTTCGATGTGTTTAATACTCACTTTTTATTATTAATGTTGGAGACGCAATCCCCCAAGAGGCATGAGACCACATTATTTTTACATAGAGGACATCTTTTATGTCTAGCGCTGTGTTGGACGGTAATGTTAATTAATATAAGTGAATATGTGTACGTCTGTAAAGGAAAATATGAACAGATGTTTCCGATTAAATCGTTGAAAATGTAGCTAGATTTTGCAAGGATTTTTTATTTTATTTTAGAAAAGCTGTCACTTCTCTGTGAGTCATTGAAACGTATTGTAATGGTATTTGTTAGTATAAATATCAGTAAAGAACAAGAGACAACGACAAGAAATGTTAAGCTTACAAGGAAGGCCTCTGTAATAATTGCAAAACGGCCTCTTTTATCTAAGGAAGTAACTGACTATACCAGGGGTCGGCAAACTTTTGGAGAGTGAGGGCCAAAAAGCTATGTAGAGTCATGGAGGAGGGCCAAACAGCTATGGTTTCAGTGTCATGGAAAAGAACCATGTTATTAAATATGTGAATATATTTTCTGTGTTTGACGAAAGCAAATATTCAATATAATTAAATATCTGACGGGAATTTTGTTAAAAAAATACTCCATCTTAAAAATAAATGTTTCATAAATCAGTATTGAAAAAAAATCCCATTAAAATCGGTTGAAAACACTATTTTATATTCATTTAAAAGTGCCCGCTCGCGAAAGCAATTTCACAGAAAAGGTGAAAGTGAGGTCGTACGCTAATTTTGGCGATCCCTACAAATAAAAAATAAAAGTAAAACACATTCTCCAGGTAAAAAGAATTTTTTTTTTTCAATTTCGACGCAATATATTCAGACTATCAACTGATACTTTGGTTTGGATTACCTAAATTGTTTTATATGGTGTTCAGAGTAAGGTAGCGGGCCGGACAAGATTTACTCGAGGGCTGGATGTGTCCCGCGGGCCGGGGGTTGCTGACCTCTGGTCTATACCAAGGGAAGGTAACTCATATCATGAAAGTCCCCTTTCATTATAAGAATTGCTCACTAAAGAGAAAATCTTTATATGAACTCTTTCTGTAAGTTGTATTTTTGGGGAGGTTTCTTCCGATTGAATAGTTGTTCTCCCAGGGATGGGATTACATGATCCATTGGAGTTGATTGGAGACACAGCAGACTCATGTCTATGTCTCGGTTGCTCAGCATGGCCTTCTTCATGGCTCTCTTGATGGTTTGTATGCATCATTCTGCTATGCCGTTCGATTATAGTTATTTGGAAGAAGAGCAGATGTGCTCAAAATCCTATGCTTCCTTCATGTTATGGTATTTGTTAATAGAAATATCAGCAAAGAAAAAGAGACAACGACGAGACATGTTAAGCCTACAAGGGAGGCCTCTGTAATAATTACAAAGCGACTTCTTTTATCCGAGGAAGTAACTGGCTATACGAAGGGAAGGGAACTCATGTCATGACACGTATCTCGATTGTGACAAATTTTTGTTGTTGGAAATTTTCATTGAAAATGGAATTAGTATTATTAGTATTAAGTTAGATGTCTTAAACCTTTTATAATACACGATAAAAACTTTGTTTTATTCTCTTCATTTTTTTTCAGGATCGTTGAGTGATATGAATCGATAAATTATGTTTTTGCTTTTTCCTCATTTTTATAATTAGCGCGTATCTGGTTACGATAGAATAAGTTAATGGTGTATCTATTTCTGTTTGCGTCAGGGAGGGTTTCTGCGTTATTTTTTCTAAATTTCATTATATCTAATTTGTTCATCGACGACCTAGTTGAGGAAGTTATTGGTGACTATGGTTTATTTAATGATGCTAAGGTCTTCATAGAATAAAATGTTCGACCGGACAGTTTATTCATAACTTCAAGCACGATACTCAACAGATTTTTCGAAAATTGTAAAAATATACTAAAAAATAGGATCTTGTCAAGATTAACAAACCCACTCACGGTAGAGTTCGTTATTCTTTTCATAGGTTCCCAACCTTTTTGCTGTGATTACCCCAAAATACAATTTCACTATTAACCATTACCCCAATGAACAAATACCCGTAATATAGTAAAAGAAGTAATTATATTTTCATGCATCAAAAGCAGACAAAGTTAGTGGAAATTATTCAATTCAATAGTACCAAACTATAATATATAGTATAGTAGCCGTAACCTAGCCGTGATTCTTAATGTGAATTCTTGTATTGCCTGTGCCAGTTTATTTATTCATGGCTTTGTGACTGAAAAGGCTATTCGGGCTTCGTTTGCTATGTTGAGTCTGCTACGTTTCTTGGTCTTCATTCCAAGGACAGTAGAAAAAGCTTGTTCACATAGATAAGTGGTTGAACATCCTATGAGAATTCGTACTGCTCTAGAGACTAGTGTTGGTATATCCTGCAGACGAGAGATCCAAAAGGTGTCTAGACCAGACTTGGTCTCAAACAAAAGCTTCCATGCATTGTTCATCCTGAGTGTGAGAAAGTCTTTTTTTGCTGGATAGTCCTCATCAGGAATGATATCTACACTCACAAGATATGGATTTTTGAACCTATCATTGTTAGAATTATTGGGTGGGTCTGTCTGTCTGTCTGTCTCTCTCTCTCTCTCTCTCTCTCTCTCGTAGGGCACTTAACTGACTAAAAATATAATCCTAAACTAAATTAATAAATATTAATTATATTATGAAAGAAAATCAACAAGAAATTTACTTGCTTTTATTTATTAAATTACGTCACTTAGCATCCTCTATAACTTACGAGACATTTTAGTTATACTGATGAATAATTTTTTATAATCATATAACCCAAAGCAAGGTATTTTACTGCCACTGTTTTGCAGAGGGTTACATCAGAGGAACGTTATGAGAAAGAGTGACAGGTTATATAGGGTGTCAGGAAGTGGGTAAGAGAAGGATGAGAATACTGGTGAGTGTTTTTTATAATCATATCGCCCCAAGCAAGGCAGTTTATTGCCACTGGTGCGCAGGGGGTTACATAGGAGGAATGTTATGAAAAAGCGTGACAGGTTATAGGGAGTTTCAGGAAGTGGGTAAGAGAAGGATGCGAATACTGATGAGATTAGAGTGGACGGAGAAAGGAGCATGAGAAAGTGGATGCAAGTTGGTGAGAAAGAAGAAGACTATTGTCTTCACATTTAAATTATTGGAGATTGTAACTGTCGGAGAAGCAAGTAAACAGAGGGGAATTCAACAGGCGAGAAGTGAGAGAAAAGAAGCTGCTGGAGTAGAATTTTCGTTTACATTTTATTGATTTCACAGTAAAATGGTGGGCCCTAGTCGCTAATCATGTGGCTCGAGTAAATTCATATATAGGAGGCACCAGTGATATAAGTTCATCGGAGCAGAAGCCGTGAAAGTATTTGTAGAAGAGACACAGGGAAGTCACATTGCGCCGATGAGAAAGTGACTGTATCTGAGCTGCCAAGTCAAGATCAATCACATTACAGATTCTCCATTGGATTTTGTCAAGGACACCCAGGTAGATATCAGGAGAACCGGACCAGATATGGCAGCAGTATTCAATCTACGGACGGATGGTAGATTTATATATGGGCAAGATTGTTTCAGACGGGAAAAAATTCCTGGCCCTACACAGAGAACCGACTTTCTTAGCAGCGGATTTAGCTATGGATTCTATATAGTCATTGCACTTGAGGTCTGTTGTGAGAGTTAACCCGAAGAGGCGCAGTGTTTTGCTTTCAGGGAGACTACCCTGATCCATGTTAATGGATCAAGCTAGTTTCTATTTATTTATTTATAGATACATTTATTTATTTGTTGATACATTTATTTTCAAATTGAAAATTTTGAAAAAGTAATATTTTTACCTTTATTTATAAATCCTTGCTGAAAATAAAATTCTTACAATTACCTTGATAAAGTGCATCAGAGGACAAAACGCGTCTATAAGATAAGTTTGCCTTTTTGTTTTTTCATATATATATAGTAAAGCCTTATTAACTTTTATTGAACAAATATATATCCCTGTCGGATATTTTTTATTAAGATACTGACTGATAGGCGTAATACATTGAGGATAAAAATTGGGGCTTCTATTTCAAATACGTGTATCCACTATAATAATGTTTGAGGTAAAACAAATATGGAGTCTCAAAATAATTATAATATAAAATAATAATATATAAATATAAACTATTAATCATTCAACTGGAATATAATTCAACCAAGCACACTTGATTATTTGATTACAGTGCTCAATGTCTTTTCAGAGATTTCCACAAACACTATAAATGTTAAGTTTTAAGGATCTTAGGCAAAACATTCCAAGTATGTGTGTTACTAAAAGTTTCCGGGTAATAATCAGACCGTCAGCTGCTTAACAATTGCAACAATTACATTGATCGCTGTTATTTTAAACACGCGAAAGGTGACTATGACCCGTTCAGGATATAGGTAGCCAAAGGCAGCCACCACCCTCGAAAATAAAACTGCGCATAAATATTTACTGAATAAAATACAATCTCCACATACGTATTTATTTATCGTCCTAGTCAAGGGATAATTGGCTCAACAGAATTATTCCTGTGTACCTTCAATTAGTAATAAGCTCTTATCTCTTTGAGTAACGTTCTGAAACCTCCTCATGAGTGGACTAAACAATTTTTTTAAATTGTTTCACCCCAAGCAAGGCGGTAACGCCACTGATGCGCAGGGAGCTACATAAGATTGTTGGTTGGTTGTTTTGTTTTTATGGCAAATTAACCTC
>JBBBDQ010001176.1:1465000-1482500 GCA_037127315.1 Ascarosepion bandense | reverse complement strand
ACTACTTCGCAAACTATTATGGATATTGTCAGATCTAAAAATAACCGAAATCAAACTGACGAATAAGCAGGTGTATATAAAATAAATTGCCAGGATTGTTCCGCCATGTACATCGGAGAAACAAGTAGAAATCTAAAAAGACGTCTATATGAACACAAAAGAGGCATCACTAATAATAATCTTACAAATCCATTCGTGATTCACAAAAATAAATTCAACCACAATTTCGATTTTTAAAAATGCCACACTAATAAAAAGAGTAAACAATTTATTCAGAAGAAAAGTTCTCGAGAGCGCCGCTATCCAATACTACCAAAACATCAATTTACGCCCAGGATTTTTTTCCAATCTCACCTTTACTTATGGAAATTATACTAAAACAGACTAACATTCATAATAAAAATTTAAAAGAAAACAGTTGAATTCCCTTCATTTTAACATCTCTTGACTTTGCGCTAAACGTGAAGAAATTCTAAAACAGACTTACACACAAAATAAACAGTTATCAAAGAAAACGGTCAAATTCCCTTCATTTTAATATCTCGTGACTTTACACTACACATGAAGAAATTCTAAAAACTAAAATATTCTGTTAATCTTTTGAAATGATTTGTGAGCGTCTTTGTGGTTGCCAACACTGTTTGTTTATAGATACGTTATTTAGAATAAAGCTCATTTCGTCTTTTTGCCTTGAAAAAGTCCATCACAGGACAATACGCGTAGGCGATTTAAAATACAGTTTTCCTCTTGTCTTTATTTTATTTAACCATTCTGTCCTTAATCTCAGATTATAATTGAGTATATTTTTACACACACACACACACACACACACACACATATATATATATATATATATATATATAATTACAAATAAAATTTGTCACATGATAAAGTTGGAATAATTAATAAAGAAAACCACTCGAAACTACGTAAACTTAACAAATCAGCACGTATGCTAGGCCACAAAAATTTAAGTTGGCCAAGCATAAAAATGAATACAATATGAGAACCAGTAATACGGAGTGCTAGGGAAAATCCTTAGCGTCAAAGACTACAATATGAGTTCTGGTAAAAATTCCAGAGAAAATCATTAATATCAAAAATTGTAATATGAGCTATGGCAAAAATGCTAGAGAAAATCATTAATATCAAAGATTGCAATATAAACTCTGGTAAAAATGCAAGAGAAAATCTGTACCATCAAAAAGAATTGCAATTGAACTTAACTCTCATATTAGAGAGTTAAGTTAAAAGGATATAACTTATGGCTACCAGATGTGCCATCGCACATGGAATTAGAATGGTATAGCCCAGTGGTCGTAATAAAGGATTCGGTTCGAAATTCCTAGCACCTGAACAAGGCCGGAGCGTACAACGACGTTGTATTAAGAGCAATAAAGATGAGGACAATAGTCCGAACAATGTAAATAGTGTAAATAATACTACCTCATCTCAGAAGTATAAACAAACAGTAATGCTATATATATATATATATATATATATATATATATATATTAGTCATCCGGAGACAGATCTGTTTCGCTGTATCACAGCTCATCAGTACGGTTAGACAGCCGATTGCCTTTTACCCAGAATATATATATATTTATTACGGAAATTAACGAAGATTAACTAAACTTAGTTATAAACAACCGACAATTTGAAATGATTTGTTTGAACATTATTTTTTATCGATACTCGTATTTAAGTAGATATTCTGTTTTTTTGTTTTTTGTTTTTTTTAATTAAGCAGTATTATATATTCATATCTACTTTCCTGATTATTTACGATAAATTTTTATCGTGAAAATGTGTGTCATTCGGCAGGATTCGAATCTGCCATCCGTATCCACATAGGGGAAGCTACCATGTGATTTGGCACGTCTCAGATATGGTTACTGCGATAAATCGAAAAGTGTGCTATATAGGCTTGATTAAAACCTCGTTCATACAAATGGTCATTCGTGGTCAAGAGGTCTAAGACGTGCCAGATCTCATGGTAGCATTCCCTATGTGGATAGGGGTCGCAGGTTCGAATCCTGCCGAATGACACATATTTTCGTAATAAAAATTTATCGTAACTAATCACGCTAGTAGATATAAATATATAATACTGTTTAATTTTAAAAAAAATAAAGAATATCTACTTAAATACGAGTAGCGATAAAAAATAATGTTCAAACAAATCATTTCATATATATATATAGCTCTTATGTTCCTGTGTCAAGCTGTTTATGGGCAAATAAATAAAAAATGTAATATATATATATATATATATATATATTCATCCGCAGACAGATCTGTTTCGATGTATCACATCTCATCAGTACGGTTAGACTCCGATTGCTTTTAACCCAGGATTGAAACCCGACCGAAGTTGCGTCAGTCGGCGGTTCTATCTCTGGGCCATGGGCGCACAGTAGAAGAAGGCAGACTTTTTATTATACACGCCCAATAGCCAGAGTGCTCTAATTCATTAGTGAATGAGCGATTTATATATATATATATATATATATATATATATATATATGTATATATAATAATAATAATAATAAACTCCCAAAAGAGTTTGAACACAGGAAAAAACAAAAAAGAATGCGCTTTATTCCATATGCTATTTTTATTAATTTTGATATTTATGAGTATTTTGATCTTTGATCTATTCTATTTCCCTCCCCACCGGTGAGTTTGGTTGGTGTGTGCATGACATGCACACACCGGCTACACTCTTACCATAGTGGACTCGCCTGGGCGTATAAGGGTTCCTGTTTTCTCACGCTATAGCCACCGACCGCCAGATGATTGCGTGAAAGCGTATCAAACTAGCATTTTTGGTCGATAACTGCCCACTTGAAATCTGATTATATATATATATATATATATATATATATATATATATATATTAATGCAGGTTTCATTAAATAATATAAACAAGTTTTGTCTATTTTATGTAAATGTTTTTCATATTCTCTGATAAGCTTAATAGCATTATCATTAAATGAAGAAAGAAAATTATAATATTGATACATCTTTCTTTAATAATCCTATCTAAATTTTCGGCTTACATAAGCCATTTTCTAAGATGTCAAATTACATTATATATTATAACAATTCACGGACAAACGATAATGACAAACTTTTTTGTTTATATTGAAAATTTCCAAGCAAAGCGAATGCCGCATCACAGCTCGTGACGTCACACATGACCAAGCGAGAGTGAAAACAAGAAATATTAAGTATAGGAAACCATTAGAATAAACCAATGGCTTCTGTTATTAATTATAGACATTTAAGGATATTTGTAGAGATTTCATAGTAGCAATAAAGATGAGGACAAAAGTCCGAACAATGTAAATAGTGTAAATAATACTACCCCATCTCAGAAGTATAAACAAACAGTAATGCTATATATATATATATATATATATATATATATATATTAGTCATCCGGATACAGATCTGTTTTGCTGTATCACAGCTCATCAGTACAGTTAGACAGCCGATTGCCTTTTACCCAGAATATATATATATATATATATATATATATATATATATATATTACGGAAATTAACGAAGATTAACGAAACTTAGTTATAAACAACCGACAATTTGAAATGATTTGTTCAGGTTAGGTTTCAACTGTTTTATGTGTATAGCTTCAAGAATTTTTAGTTTTTGTTTATTGTTTTCATGTTTAAGTATAGTTATGTTTTCAACTACGGTATTCCAGAAATGTATATATATATATATATATATATATATATATATATATATATATTAGAACTTTTGCTTTTTAACCATAAAACCCAGATTCGAATCACAGCATGGTCGATTTGTCAGGAAGGTGCCTCCTCAATATTATCGGTCTGGAGAAGGCGATCCCATCATGCGACACCTTTGGAAAGTGCCTGAAAATCATACCACAGGGTGGCCCAAGCGCTGTGAGTGAAATTTGTTAGACGAAACACTTTGAAACCGTTGATGCTTGTGTTCGCACAAAGTCACAAGTCATCGTGACCGAGGGTTTGGGCGTGCTAGCTTTGTTCAGACTGTTGATCACCGAACTAGATAACGCGCCATCTTCAAGAAACTGTACTTAAGGTCAGCTCAGCCTAGCTGCAGTATAAACCACTACTGGGTTCTGCGGGTGTTGAACAAACACAAATGTGCCTGAGCAGGTGTATGCAATAAGGATTAGCAAGCCGACATAGTAGATTGCATTTCTCTGTTCAGCCATTAATCATTACAGACCAAAAGGTTGTGGCCGCCCACTTGATTTAACAGTTTGTAAGTTTCATATCTTCTTTGGTTTAGTTAATTTCTACTAAGCGTAAACTATGTAACCTATTAGTGCATGGCGTCCAGTTTCTAAGAGAGGGGGTTGACCTAAAAATTAAAATCTGCCAGTTCTGAAATGACCATTAGCCAGCAAGATAGAGTAGACAGAAAGAGCTACAATTTAAAAAGTCTTTATTAAATGGTTTAATATTGTTATTGCTTTTGAATATAAATTCTACAGGGTAAGTCCCTTTTGTTCGGAGCTAGCAAATTAGTTTTGAAAAACGGCACACAAACATCGATTTTTAGGCGATTCTTCAAAATCTAGAGGCTTACAATATTCTCGTATTTGGGAAAGAGGCTGTATAGTGGATAATATATCATATTCTCCAAGACAGGTTTTGAAGTCTGTTAAGGCGAGAAAGTGAAGATTTGGCAGCTCCATCTTAGATATGACATCAATGCGCTATTTGTTGGCCTTGTACTTTCTGACAGGGAAGCGGCCATTTTTTCAGCATCTTTACCTTCTTCTTCTTTGTGCTCTGTCTTTTCAGAACGTATGCGATCATAGCTTTCCACATCTCCCTGTCCCTAGTGTCTCTTAGTACGTTTTCTCCTGTCATACCACGCAACCCCCGTTCTGTCATCCACCTGCTCAGGCGCTTCAAATATGTTATTCGTTGCCTTCATCTGTAACTTTTTCCCTCTACCTAGTATGTCAGTATCAAGTTCTCCAAGCCCTCCTTCCTCATTGCATGTCCCAGAAACTTTAGCTGATACTCACTATTAATTTTCTTTTTGTTTCTATCCTTTCCAAAACCTCATCGTTGCTCACATGCTCGGTCCATGATATCCGCAGCATCTTTCTATAGAACCACATTTACGCTGCTTCAAGCGTTTCCTTCCATGGATACTATATAGGAGGTCTCATGTATAATTTGGGTAGAGATGTAGAGGGGGAAAATGTGAAAAAAGCGAAGAAAATAAATAATCTTCACACACAGCTCTACAAATTTGAATAATTTTATTACTGAGTGTGAAAATAATATTTGATTTTTTTCTAAGTTGAAAGAAACAAGTTATAAAGTTTCTCGTAAAGTTCATATGAACTTTTTTTCATTTTACAACGCAAAGAAATCAGTTGTGTTCGTATGAAATGAAAGATGTATATGAATGCGGGTGTCAACGATTTACGCTATCTTATGGTGCGTATGATTTAATTCCAGCGGCATGCAAGCTGTGAGCCGATAATTAGAGCTTTGACAATTACGATTGATCTTGCTCAGATATTTTTCGTAAGATAAGCCGTGCGAACTGGTTTATGAAAATATTTTAAAAGCGAGAACTAATTTACAAGCAGGAACTTATTACTCGACAAGTTCGTTTAAGTATACGAAAAACTGGATATTCAGTTTTATTCACATCTCTTGGTCGATTTATACTGAAGACTGAAGAATATTAATTTACGTTACGCTATTCATATTCGCTGTGGAGCATTGGATATCGGCTCGGAACGAGAAATCGGGATGGGGAGTTCGAATTCCAGCCGAATTCATTGCATTCACTTACGCGCAAATACCCTTGGGAAAGGTATTAATCCATCTATTCCTTCCAGTTATGGGTTAAATAACAGGACAGATTGGGTTCTATAGCCTTGGTCGGCAACCAATCTACCGCAGAAAGCAATGGCAACCTGCTGCGGGATAATCTTCTGCCCAGTCAGTCATGTCTCTTTCGAGACATGATCGCCCAAGCGTGTATCACGTATTTCACTTAACTGAAATTCATAAGAAAAATCGGATCACAGAAAGTTAACATTTATATTTAATAAACTCAGGATTTTTATTAGTTTAGTAAATAAGTTTCCCAATTTTTAATTTAGATGTTTAAGAGGGAAAATAATGTTAATCCCTTTTTTGGCTTCGAGCATCCAATTTTTAAAGTGTATGGCAAGAATTTTGTCTGCATTTTGAAGGTTTGAATGGTATTTGAGACAACGTCGCTGATTGGTTAAAAAATGCTTATATAGGAATTTAAATTTGACGTTTGTATGATCCTAATTTCGTACAGAATTGAGGTTTAAGTGATTTTATTCAAATCTACTGATTTTTTTTCAACAATTTTTAACTAGATTCTACACATACCTTCAGCTTGGGTAGTTTTTTCAGCGGACCTGTACGATATTACCACCACCTGTAAATTTGTTGATTATCAGATTTTTTTTTCAGTGAAATATCATCGATTATCAAAAAAGAAAAATTGGAAAAAATACATCATTTAAGATTTTAGTGGGTGCTCAGTTTCTCATGCAACCTTATAGTAAATCGATCTTCCAGTTTGTAAACAGTCGCGTTGGGGTCGCTTTGATGTCGCTGGAACCATGTATAGAGAAGCTTACAATGTGAAGATCGACAAGCCCATGGAATATTTTTGAATTATCCCGACTTCATATTAATGAAAAATAACTTATTTGAAACATTTTAAAAAAAGTTTTGGAAAGAATTTCTTTAAAATAATTCCTGTTTTAAAAAAGTTTGGAATGAAAAATATGACATGTAAAACATTTTTAAAAAATTGACAGAGAATCGTTAAAATAATTCCTATTCTAAAAAAGTTTTGATTAAAAACATATTTCCGGGACGATTTTTCCATTTTCCTACAAGTTTTGGAAAAAAAAAGAAAAAAGCCAACAACTCGAAACAAGTGTTTCCAGAATGTAAGATCGATTTACTATAACGTTGTATGAGAAACTGAGCACCCCCTAAAAATCTTTAAATATTGAATTTTTTCCAATTTTTTTTTTTATTTGAAAATCGGAAACTTTATGTACAAATCGATAAGAATACAAGAATACACAGAAAAGAGTAAAAAAAAAAATGATAATTAACAACTTTAGAGGTGGTGATAATATCGTAGAGGTCCGCCGTTTTTTCAAATAAATATTAAGCTTAACCTCCAGAAAAGGCATCCCCAAGGAAATAACTCTCCTTAGTGAGGGGGCTGATTTCATTACTTGTCATCTGAGACGTTCCGCAAAAATGGTAAGTGTCGATGGAGCTTGAGCAATTTTTCCACTGTATTGCCCACTTTAAACTGACCTTGTGTCATATTAAAAGGTGACGTGGACTCACTGAAATAAATACAAACGCTTGCGATGTTACATAAAATCAAAAAGGTATCATCAACCACATGGTCGTGTAAAACGATTGTGAACTATGTCAAGGTTAGAAAATAGTCTTATTCTGTTAGCAGTTGCATTTATTCAAGGTCATTGAAAATCCTTTTCTTTCAGTGGGTCAATATCTTTAATACCTAAAAAATGTTTGAATAAATTCTATTTTTAAATATTGTGAAATTCGGTAAATAATTCTCAAAATAAAGACGCAGAAAAAAATAGATGATAATCATTGATGCCATCTTGAACCCCGAGAACGCGGTTTCGACTTTGAAAACTAGCAAACTGCACCCTGCTCCGAGACAAAAATCCCTTATGTAAAGGATTGTTTATAGGCATGCTTTTAATCGTTTCAAACCCCACCACCACCAGGCAAGGCGATAATATCACTAAGACGCAAAGAGAGATAAGGAAGAGAATAAGAAAACTAACAATTCGGAGGATTGAGGAAAGAACAAAAACTGAACAGGATTCAAGTAAACAGAAGATGGCGATTAATGTTGCATTTAGATATTTGAAAAATTTTAGTTATCAACCAAGAAAGAATTTGGAAAGAAATTCCACAAGTGGAGGAGCGATAGAAAACTGTTAGAATACAAGTGGTGATTGCATCTTAACTCGTTGACATGAAAGATTGTAGAAAAGATAGACGATAGGTGAGAAAATGACTGAAGTCAAGATGCAAGGTCAGAATCGATTATGTTGCACACTGAATTTTGTCAAGAATCTCGAGATGTACAACAGCAGCAGCAGCACCAGCACCACCACCACCACCACCACCAGACCAGATATGGCAACAGTATTCAATGCACCGACGAATGGTTAATTTATAAATGTACAAGACGGAAGCTGACAAAACAAATTTTCTGACACGACATAGTGAACCAACATTTATTTTTCAGCAAACGAAGCAGTTGATTCAGTACAGAGGCTCCACTTCATGTCAGTGGAAAACGTGAAGCAAGGAAGGGGCAAAGAGTCCCTCTCCTGGAGGTTGGCATAAGCCATGCTGATGGCAGGCGGAAAAGGTTATCCGTGGCGATTAGATGAAAACATTTTTGTTTTTTTGTTTTTTTTTGGGGGGGGGGGGGGTAAAATTTGCAAGCCATTCCTTGCCCCACTTAACCACTGAGTGAAGGCCTTTTTCGAGAGTAGTCGCCAGTTCTACTTTATCCGATCTGTCGAACTTGTTACTAAGATAGGTTGCTCTTTGGCAGTTTTGCACCTTTTGAGGGTGTATATATATAATATATTATATTACGTAATAATTATATGATATAATACATAATAATATATAATAATTATAATATACTAAAATAATTATAATTTATAATCATATAATAATTATGTCGTCGAGAATTGAAGAATACATACACACACACACACACACACACACACACACATATATATATAACAAAGCACGTACCAGGACAGAACACACACACACACACACGCACGCACACACACACACACACACACACACACACACACACACACACACACACACACACACACACACACACACACACACACATAAAAGTAGATTCAATTACAGCACACACAACGGGCAAATACCACCAGAGAAATCAGACAGATAAGACAACAGCAATGTAACTGATATTCTTTAACCCGGTCAAAATCACATCAACTCCCAGATCCTATGAACTGATTCCATCAGACCAATAAAAACCCCAACTTGAATACACACACATTGACACTCACTCACACACACACACACACACACACACACCATTAGACCATATAAAAAAAACAACTAGAACACACACAGATGCACACTCGCACACACACACACGCACACACGTACAGCAGCAGTGGATAAAGCCAGCCATTCATAGATGGACAGCTAAAAGCACGGTCAGTCTGAGGTTTTCTCTGCCATTTTGATGATGAGATTATAGTCTCGAAATATAATAATAAACAGGTCATACAAACACCTCCTGAGCTTCCTTTATTTCATTCAACACATTGTGACAGCCTTCAAGACATAACACATACAACATATATATATATATATATATATATATATATATATATATATATATATATATATATTACGGAAATTAACGACATGTTCTTTAAGCTATTTAAGCTCATGTTCTCTAATGCTGCGGATATCGTGGACTGAGCATGCCAGCAACGAAGAGGTGTTGGAAAGAATGGCCAACAAAAAGGAAATTAATACTGAGCATCAGGAAGAGACAACTGAAGTTCCTGGGACACGCAATAAGGAAGAAGAGCTTGGAGAACCTGATACTGACTGGACAGATAGAAGGAAAAAGAGACAGAGGAAGGCAGCGGATAACATATTTGCAGGGCCTGATCAGATGGATGACGGAACTGGTGTTGAAAGGTGTAACAGGAGCAAACATACCAAGAGCCACCAGGCATAGGGAGACGTGGAAAACCATGATCGCCTACGTCCTGAAAGGACAGGGCACATAGAAGAAGATTATAATAAAGACGTGTTTTTGTCTGTATATATATATATATATATATATATATATATATATATATATATATATATAATCCTCTTAAATATTTGCCGTCAAAATGGTAAACTCGTATTAATAGTAATTTATCAAAAGAAGCTCACAAATATGCAAGAGTATTTGCTTTAAATTTGGAAAATAGCGGTGAAGTAGTTACACCTGCCATAAAATCATCCAGCGAACTGATAGAAGAAGCTAAAAAGCCTAGCCAGAAGCAAATAGAATAAATTTAGAGCCAAAATTGCCAATTCAAAACAATAAAAATTCTGAAAAAATCTTATTAGTAACCTACTAACACCGAAATTCTTCCTGGAATTTCAAAAATACTACATGACATCTAAGAAGTATATCCGCGATTTAAAGAGATTTTTCCAAACCTGCCTATAGTTTCTTTTAAAATAAATACAAATAAAAACATCGGACAAATTTTAACAAATATAAGCGTCTACAGTCAAAACAACATCAGAGTTTCGGATCGTTGCATTCCCGAAAACGCTGATAGAATCTGAAAATCTTTGTGCGTGTAACAACAGGAGTCAAGACAATTGTATCACAAATTCAAAAAGAAGCATCACGATTTCTATAGAGCGGATGGCAATTGTATTGATTCCCATTTAATATGCGTCGACTAATGTATCAAACATGACATGACTTACGAAAGAAACAAAAGAAGATTCTATGGCCACAGGTATGATATCAGACACAACAATGTGACATCAATAGAACGTGCAGATCATTTTATAATATATATATATATATATATATATATATATATATATGTCAGATTAGATAGACTAAACTATTGCCCGGTTCACACTCCACCTTCGTCTATTGAACAGGTGTAGAGGCTCATCCCTTGTTCCCTGTTTAGAATGTGGCTTCCGCCCTTCTCTTTTCTAATCTTTTCACTCTTACGTAGCCCCCTGCACATCAGTGGCGTTACCGCCTTGCTCGGAGTGATATGACTAAAAAAAAAAATTAAATAAATTGCAAACACCATGTTTGCTTATTTTTAATAAAATCCGTTCATACTCACGGATAATCTTTCGCGTGTTACAATCAGAAGATGTCAGAAATGAGCTGTAACGTTGACAGATGTTATTTCCATTTATTTCTTAAGGTACTCAAGTACTTTCAACCTCTTTCCGAGGTCACCTTCAGAGGTGTGAGTTATGGTAACAAATGTAACCATATATATGTTGGATTTACAACAACCACATTAACTAGACGTCCATTCATCCATTTGTCCGACCATTCGTCTCTTTCTAGACATCTACAACAACATTACTGTCTACATTCACAATATAAAAAAATAATGATCGATAATACAACTAACTATCCTGCACCAAGGAAACAACAAAAGCAAACTACAGATTCTCGAGGCAATATTCATTAAAACACTTAAGCAATCAATAGAATCAGCGATGAATACTGTAGTAATATTCTAAAATGTTTGTAAAAAGAACAGTTTTTTTTCATGCTTTAACACGTGCATGACCATGACATTACAATATATAAAAAACATCCATTTTCGATAATTTTCACGTTTGTCAACTGATATATTTGAAGCAAGAGAAAATGTACAGTAATTTTGAGCAACACAGTTTTCCGAATACATTTGTTACCATAATTCACACCCCTGAAGACGATTACAAGGACTCAATCTTCACATGGAGGCCTGCATCAGGTGAGTTGAGGAGATAGTGCTCAATAGAACGTGAAAATTATCTAAAATGTATATATATATATATATATATATATTCATTTTAGATAATAAATATATATATATATATATTAGTCATCCACATACAAGCCCGTTTCGCTGTATCACAGCTCATCAGTGTGGCTAGACATATCCACTTGCTTTTGGCCGGGATCGAAACTCGACCGATTTGGTGTCTATGGCCCAGAGGTAGAATCGCCGACTGACGCCACTTCGGCCAGGTTTCAATCCTGGGTTAAAAGCAATCGGAGTCTAACCGTACTGATTAACTGTGATACAGCGAAACAGATCTGCCTGCGGATGACTATATATATATATACCTTTTAAAAAATCAATGACAAAGTGCAGGGAAAATTTTGAGTGACGCCTTTCGTCTGTTCTAATTTCATCAGGCTAAAGAGGTGTTTATGCTGATGTGACAACACCTGCCCATGAAAGAGAGGAGTTCACGGAAATTTAAACTTTTAAATGAGGTTTTCTGTCTATGAGGCGTTAATTTAGGATGTGCGATGTGGTACGGTGGATATCGGCTCAGAAGAAGTCAGTGACTCGAATTCCAGCTGAATTCGTTGCATTCACTTACGCTGAATTACACTTGGGAAAGGTACTGACCCATCTCTTCTCCTTCCAGCTATGCTTTAAATAGCAGGGGCAGATTGGGTCATATAGCCTCGGTTTCTCAACCAGTCTAACACAGAAAGTAATGGCAAACTACTGCGGGGAAATCTTCTGTCCATTCAGTCATGTCTCTTTCGCGACATGTCACTTAACTGACTGATATAATAATTTTTCTTTTTCCCATGTTAGAATTTTTTTGACTGCACACAATATATTTTGTGGCTACACGTGTTTAAGTTGAGATCTGCATTTCAGCAGCAGTGTAAATTCACCTCCACTGGTTCGTGTGTCTTCGTAAAGAAAATGTACTTCCTGACTGTGTTCGAACTAGCGTTAACCATTGAGGGTAAACTAATTACATTTAAGACCAGCATGCTTTATATATATATACTAGCAGTATAGCCCGGTGTTGCTCGGGTGTAATGAAAGCTTTAAAATTAATCCATGGTCCTGGAGCTCAGACGTGAAGTATTTTTCGTCGTAAACTGAATTTTGAAGGCTAAATAAGTACTCTGAGTAAATGGTATCATGGCTGAGACTAAGAACTACAATTATACATACTTAGAGCCAAACCCGAAGCAAAAACTAAAATAAAAGGGCTAAAAAAATACAGACATACAGGCAGATAAACAGACACACACACAAACATCTTGCCTTATATATATATATATATATATATATATATTATCAATTTTCTGCACTATTGTAGGAACTGCAACCTTGAAACTTCTGAATATCGTTTCTTATGTCTTTGTCTATGAGTGTATGAAAGTTGATTAAAAGCGGACCACTCCTTCTATAACCCGATTTTTTTGATTATCGATTTTCGATATTTATCGGGGGTTCCTCGACACAAAACCTAGCTACGAACACTCGCAGACGCTTATAATACAGCCGTGTAAATTTTCAAGAAAATCGGTTCAGCCGTTTCAGAGTCTAAGGGTAACGTAGACACACACAGATACACACACACACAAACAGACAAAGTTTCTTTTATAAATAAGTTTAGATTATATATATATATATATATATATATATATATATATATATATATATATATAGTGTATCGAGGCAGCAGCTAATTTTCTAAACATATGCTGCTAAATATAAGAGACAATGAATGTCTATTATGTTTAACTAGCAGTATAGTCCGTCGTTGCTCGGGTGTAACGAAAGCTTTAAAACTAATCCATGGTCCTGGAGCTCAGACTCTTTGGACGTTGGAACGAAAGACTAAAAAGCAATAGTTGTTTCCAGTTAAAGCGAAACCGTAGACTGAAAGAAAATCGAATGGATGTAAGTCAAATTTTGATTTCCTGGTATCGATATCAAATAAGTTTTTTTCGTCGTAAACTGAATTTTGAAGGCTAAATAAGTAAGTGATTTCTTTCGGAGTCTATAGGTAACGGATACACACACACACACAGACGAAGTCCCATTTATAAATAAGTTTAGATCATGAGCCGTTCTATACATCGTATTTTGGCTTTAATTTCAGTTGAAAATAACGACATTCTCCAACATTTGGATAATTTTTTATTAAGTTGGTTTTAAGCTTTCGGCTCATATGAGCCATCTTCAGAGAGCCGAAAACTTAGAACCAACTTAATATAAAATATCCAAATGTTGGAGAATTTTTGTCTTTATTTTCAACTGAAATTAAACCCAAAATACGATGTTTAGAACGGCTCATGATTAAACATAATAGACATTCATTGTCTCTTAAATTTAACAATATATATATATATATATATATATAGGGTGTTGCAGCAAAATCCGACACGTAACAAAAAGAAAATGCCGTGAAGCATACGAAGTTTCCCTCCTCCGTCATGGTCCTTAGCGTCATCTCCAGCGAGGGAGAATCATTCCTCCGTTCTTCTTTCAAAAGGGCCTGAGAGTCACTGCTGAGAGTTACTAGGAGGTGCTGAGGAGCGTGGTGAAAACCTGGATGGTCGAGATCACCGCTGGATGCCCGTACGTTTTCCAGCAGGACTCCGCTCCTGCACTTAAGGCCAAGACGACCCAAGAGTTGTGCTCAACAATGCTCCTCACGATTGGTCGCCGAACTTGTGGCCGCATTCCTCACTCGACCGCAACCCCCTTGACTATTTCCTCTGGGGCATGATCGAGGCCAAGACAAACAAGTACGCCCACAACACGGTCGACTCTCTGAACGCTGTCATCGTGGAAGTGTTCGCCGTTATGAACAAGGACATTGTCGCCAAAGTGTGTGATTCATTTCGCGCCCACCATGAGATGATCGTCGCCGCCGCCGGTTACATTGAAAAATAATGTAGTATGTAACTCTAGCCGTTGCTAAATAAACTGTCGGGTCTCTGCATATACAACTTTTGTTTTTATTGCCTATTTCGTTTTCTTTTTGTCAAGTGTCGGATTTTGCTGTAACACCCTGGATATATATAATTGTATCTGAAGGCTGTGGTTGAAGCCAGTGACAAATTTCCTGGATAAACTTATCTGTTAAAATGAGATATCAGTGTTACTTTTCATTTTTGTGCAATTTAGACGATAATTTTAAAATCACCCTCTCTATATAAGATTCATCACCGATGAGCGATAGTCTGTTTCAGGCTTGAACGAAACAATTTATAAATCTGCTTCTTCTTCTTCTTCTTCTTCTTTTATGTGCCTGGTCCTTTCAGGACGTAGGCGATCATGGCTTTCCACGTCTCCCTATCTCTGGTGGATCTTAGCACACTTTCTCCTGTAACACCACGCAACCCCCGTTCCGTCATCCACCTGCTCAGGCCCTTCAAATATGTTATCCGCTGCTTTCTTCTATCTCTTTTTCCCTCTATCTGGCATGTTAGTATCAGGTTCTCCAAGCCCTCCTTCCTCATTGCATGTCCAAGAAACTTTAGCTATCTCTTCCTGATGCTCAGTATTAATTTCCTTTTCGTTTCTGACCTTTCCAAAACCTCATCATAACTCACATGCTCGGTCCATGTTATCCTCAGCATCCTTCTGTATAACCACATTTCAGTTGCTTCAACATTTTAAATCTACCATACCTTAAATCTACTTTACTTAATCTTATAAATATAGCATACCTTAAATCTATATTTCTATCCTGCTGATATACAGTATTGTGCAAAAGTATTAGGACAAGAACTATTTTATCTTTTATGAGGCATCAAAATAAAGTTTAAAATCACCCTTGTCCTAACACTTTTGCACACTACCGGTAGCGTGCAAAAGTATTACGACAGGGGTGATTTTCCTAAAGGCCTCACTGAAATTCAAATACAGGGTGAAAAACCAATATCTTTGTGAGAATTATTTAACTAAAAAGAAATAGGAAGGAAGGTTTTGGAATCTGAATTGGCCCCCACAAAGACCTGATCTCAATCCTATTGAACATCTATGGGATATTTTGGATAAAAACATTGATAAATCTAATGTTACTTTGCAAGACACCTTTTGGGAACAAATACAAGCTGCTTGGCAGGTGATACCATTAGATACACTGAAGAAGCTTGTGATGTCAATGCCTTACAGAGTGAAGGCTGTAATCAAAACACTTATCCCTTGTTCCCTGTTTAGGATGTGGTTTCCGGCTTTCTCTTTTCCAATCTTCTCAGTTTGTTTGTTTTTTTTTCAATTGGAGTAGATAGATTTATCTATCGCCCGGTTCACACTCCACCCACGTCTATTGAACAGGTTCATCGCTTATTCCCTGTTTAGGATGTGGTTTCCGGCTTTCTCTTTTCCAACCTTTTCACTATTACGTAGCCCCCTGCACATCAGTGGCGTTACCGCCTTGCTCGGGGTGATACGATTAAAAAAAAAGGCTATTATACTAAATATTAAATTTATTTTGTAACAAGTATTTTTTTCTTGTTAAAGCATTTGTTGAATAAGTCAAATAAAATTACTTTAATTAAATTGTTTATTTTCTGTCAATATGCCTCATAAAAGATAAAATAGTTCTTGTCCTAATACTTTTGCACAGTACTGTATATACAGGGTTTCCCAGAAGTCTGTTCTGATTATGATCAATAAAATTGATATTCATATGTACTTTTATAAAAATCTGGATGGTGCGCGACTTCTGGAACACCCTGTAAATAATCCAAGAGGATCCTCGTAATATCGTGTAAATATTAAAACCGATCCAACAAACCAACATTCCCCACACCATCAGTTACTATACCCTGCTTCCAGCATAAGAATTTTTCTACACTCTTTGATTGAACGGGGTTGACAATGCATGTCTCGAACTGGCATATTGAAATAGATAGCTATCCTCCTTAAATATAATCTGAATTTACAGATAAATAAATAAATATAGTCATCCTCAGACAGATCTGTTTCGCTGTTTCGCAGCTCATCAGTACGGTTAGACATCCGATTGCTTTAACCAGGATTGAAACCCGAGCGAATAGACATCAGTCGGCGATTCTACCTCTGAGTTATGGACGCTCGGTAGAAGAAGGCAGACTTTTAGCGTGTGATATTTTTTTTTAATCATTTCACCCCAAGCAAGGCATTCCACTGCAACTATTGCGCTTGGGGCTACATAGGGGGAGGTAAATAGGAAGAGTGGTTAGATATAGGAAATATCAGAAAGGGGGTGATAGATAGTTGGGTGGGAAGAGTGTTTGAAAGAATGGAAGTTAGTTTGTTAGGAGGTGTCTATTGACCTTACATTTAAACTCCTGGAGATTGTAGCCGTCGGGGAAGCAGTCATGTGGAAGAGAATTCCACAGTCGGGAAGTGCGAGAAAAGAAAATGTTGGAATAGAAGTTGCGGTTGCATTTTATCGGTTTCACTGTAAAAGGGTGGGATCTAGTTGCTAATCTAGTATCTCGTGCAAATTCGAACCTAGGGGGCACCAGTGATCTAAGTTCATCGGAGCAGAAGCTACGCCAGTAACTGAGAGTGTTCAAATTCATTACTGAATGAACAATGCATAGATGCTAGACTAGATACTGTTTTTGCAAAGTCTACCATTCTTCCAGAGTGCTCAATCGGGGTGTTAGAGCGTAGAATAGTCATATATATATATATATATATATATATATATATATTGTTATTAAGAAAATGTTTTCGTAATAGCAATTTATCGTAAACAATCAGGCCGGTAGATATTAATATATAATACTGTTTAATTAAAGAACAGAATATCTACTTAAATACGATTATCGATAAAAAATAATGTTCAAAACAATT